>VZSF01007155.1:0-17573 GCA_013398295.1 Chionis minor
GATTCTATGATTCTATGAGTTAGATGAGAGATTTCCAGCTCCTCTTTCCTGGGCCAGGAAAAGCTACTATAATCTGCCTGTATGATTTAGGATCTTTGGCAAGTTCCAGAGGGCATCATGCCCATTATACCACATAAAGGATGACTGGTTCATTGTCAAGAAATTGAAGTTTAATGTAGAATGAAGCAGAGCTAATACCAAAAAAAACCCCTATGTATTATCATTTTGTGTTATCAGCATCTGTAATATATACTTTCATCTCCTGAGACAGCTTTACTGAGAGTAAGATTTAGAAAGCTGACAAATGCATGTTTTAAACCCCTTCATTGACACTTGACTCTTGTCTCAATGTCCCTTCCTATAGAATTAAAATAAGATAACATGTAGTGGTTTAACAAAAATTACTTATCTATTGCATCAAGAATTTAACTATACCAAAGACTAATGTATAAACAGTTTCACTGGCTGTCTTTCAACATAGATCATAAAACATCCAGCCATTGTAGATATAGCCTGAAAACCTGCAGTTCAAAGGTCACACAGTCTAAATACCACCATACCATTAAATTTGTGGTATGGCCACCTTAAGTTGAAGATCTCTACAAAGTGAAATGAAAAGCACTTCTTTACTCATTTTGAAGAACTGTATGTACCTTGCAAAGGATTATTGGGGCAGTAGGGGGGATTGTTTTGTTATAGGTTGTTTGTATTTTTGTTTTATTGAAAAGGAAAATCACTTTACTTTTCAGAAATCTGAAATACCAAATATTGAGACTCTATCATGTTTATTTTAAAATCTTGAGGAGAAAAGTAAAAAACACATAGGACTTATGTCCACCATGAAATGCAGAACACTAAGTGATTCTACATCCGTTACAGGAAAATGGTATCAGGTGACTGATGGGAATTCTGATGACAGGTATAAGAAAATATTAATATGCATAGTATTACTAATATTTTTACAGAATATTGACTGGGACAATTTTATGAAAAAAGATATTGCATGACTCAGAGTATTTAGGTTCTGTTCCTGGCTCTTCCAAATATTTCTTGCCAGACTTGCATTAAATCTCAGGCTCTAACTCCAACAGTTAGTTTTGTATCCTACATAAAACACATAAAATATAAAATGATGCATGGCTTTGTTGAAGTTTTGGCTGGGCTGGCCACTAATGAGTATCCCTGTCCCTTCCCAGAAGGGAGAGAATAAGGGAGAGAGACTTATGGGTTGGAAAAAAAACCTAAGAGCTTTCATGAGTTATTAACAATAAAAAGGAAAGATAATATTAATAAGAAAATAATGAAATACATACAAAACTAATATTGAGTTCCCAGGATGACAATCACGTTGTTGGCAGGCACTGGAAGAATCCTGGACTGGACTCAGCACCTGATGGGAACTGGATTCAGTAACACACGGATTGGAGTCAGAAGCAGAAGAATAGATAGCGTCCTCCTCAGATGCCAGCCATTGAAGAAGAGAGGGCTAACCTCTTTGGTCCCTCAGCTCTTATACTGAGCATGATGCACATGGGATGGAATACACCATTGACCAGTTTTGGGTCACCTGTCCTGTTTGCTCCTCCCCTCTCCTGTCATTCATTTTAGTGGCCAGCCCAGCCCAAACTGTGACATCGCCTCAGGTGCGATGCCTTTATGCTCTTCTGCTTCTGACTTCTACTTAACAAAGTTATCTGATGTTGGTTGTTAATAGGAATAAATATAAGCAAGACCCTCTCTACGTACCATTCCCTGATATTAACTATAAAATCAGACGTTATCACTCTGGAAGCAAACACTGTCTGAAAAATATGATGTTAATTTCAGAGAGTGCAGTCAGTTAGAAAACACTTAAATGAAAAGTAAAATTGCTGAAAAGGAAAATTGGTTTTGTTGTATTTAGAACCAGGACGGGCTTATACTGTATTGCTTGACTGGGACTCAGTTTCTTATATTCTCTGAGTCTCATTTACAAAATATAGTCAGGAATACTTTCTACAACCAAAAATTTGAGCAGTGTTCAAATATTGTGTAAGGGTGAAAATGCAAGTGTAGTACCTAGACAGATGTAATTGAATATACAATTGATATGATGTATCAGGGACTGAAATACAATCTAATTACTGAGATTGTGGCTACAACAGAGGCATCTCACACTCAAAAGACTAAAAACCCATTTATCATGCTTTAAATCCCATGCTTTGATCCCAGAAATAAGCATGCCAATATAGTAGAAATGGAGAATCATAGAATCACAGAATCATCTAGGTTGGAAAGGACCTTTAAGTTTATCGAGTCTAACCATTAGCATAATACTGCCAATAACACCACTAAACCATAGAATCATAGAATTGCCTAGGTTGGAAGGGACCTTTACGATGCTTGAATCACGTCCCTAAGCACCATGTCTACCTGTCTTTTAAATACCTCCAGGGACACTTCCCTGAGCAACCTGTTCCAATGCTTGATAAGCATTTTTTTACCCAGTGGCCCCATAAAAAATAGGATTGCCATTGCTAACAGCAGGCCACAGGCCTCGTACTGACTGTGCCTTATGCTGACTGTGCAAGGACACAGTCCTGGCCAGCTGTTATTAATTTATTATGGGAACTGGCTGTGTGAGCTTGATACTGCGTGTCTCTTGTTATGATGTGCAGTTTAAGAGTGGAGTAATGGAAAAGGCTTTGGAAATATGACACAGGTCAAAAGCAGAGGCCCCAGAAACATAAACAGTGATGTACACCAAGCTCAGGGACAGTTAAGTGCTGGTCACTAGGAAGCTCAATGCCAAGAGGTGGGAAAAGATAGCTTTTGCTTTAAGGAAGGAATCAACAGCTAATTATGGAGGGGAAAAAAAAAGAAAAACCCCAAGCCAACAAACAGACAAACAAAAAACAGACAAAGAAGAAGATAAGATGTGTTGAGCTTGGAAAAATAGCCCCCACATTGCCTCCTAAGCTTCGTGCAGCATGTAGCCCCAGGGCAGAGGATAGGAATGGTACTTTCTGCAAACTTGTAGAAGGACAAGATCCTAAATTGAGGATGGCAACAAAAGAAACAAATCCCTTCACCTTGGGATTGCCCCCTTGAAGGGCTTTTGAGCCTGACCACCTTGATGTTGGTGACCAAAACCATCAAGAAGTGTACCTATCAAGAATAACAATGCAATATCAGGTTTGTGGTACACCATGTTCACAGCTAAGATAGGTTATGATTATTAAAGAGTGGCTGCTTTGAATATGTGGTGATAATGGTTCATAACATATGATAATGGGTTGAATTATCCATTAGTATTATGTGTTAATAAAAATCAGTCTAGTAAAGTTTTGTTTTGAAGCTTAAGACTTGCTCTATTTATCAGTCATCTAAACATGCCCATTACAGAGGTCTCTAAATCCCTGATTATATCTACACATTCCTGATACTGGAAATCTGGATAGCCTAAAACAATTTCTAAACAGTTTTTTTATTTTCTTTTTTTGACTTATTTTCAAAGTAGCAATTTTTAAATTTAGGCTGAGAACTGGAAATAAATAGTGGTTCTCAAAAATGACATTGAAAGCTTTGAAATCTGAAAAGAAAGTTTGCTTACAAGCAACACATGTTTTTTGAGATATGGAGTCAACAGTCTCCAGTAAGTCTTACTTTGCTGTGTTAGACAAGAATCCATTATTTATAAATTAGGAACTCTGGCCTCCTATCCCACTCCTTACACACCTTGCCCAGTGTGGAACCTGTAGAAAGGAGCACATCCATCACAGTTCCTCTTATGGCAAAGTCAAAGTTGAAAGAGACTGATAAAAACAGAAAGGTTTAGTGGAATGCAAGTGTACATGTCAATATAAATTCATACAGGACAGTACTTACGGGTAACTGTACTTGCTTTTCCAAGTGTCTTCACATGTGTATGCTAAGAGTGGATAACTCAGCGCAGTTACAATGCTATCACATGTCTTCTGAAGGATCTCAATCTCCATCATACAAACAATGTCTGCATCACCACCGTGTCATCTCTGGACATTCACTGATAGTATAGATCAATTATACATATGTTACACAAGCAATATGGAGATATGATAAATGATAAATAATGATAAATGATAAATGATAAATGATAAATGATAAATGATAAATGATAAATGATAAATGATAAATGATAAATGATAAATGATAAATGATAAATAAAAGAGTGTTGTGGTGGGCTGGGCTCATCATCTAATGGCTTGATGTTCTCTACCTGATGATTATGGTCCTGGGCAAGAATATTCATAGCTATTTAATCTTTCCCACTCTCTACTGTCAGTGTTTTGGCTAGACCATGCTGAGGTACATTTTTTATCTGGGGTCTGTCGTTGATTCTCTCTCAATCTGATGAAAGTCCACCTGTCACCTCTACACACTGTTGCCCATGAATCTCAATGAATCACTTCCAGGATTCACTGTGCATCACTGTGCACACACTACACTCAACAGGATTAAATTTCAATAGCACAATGTCTACAGTGGAAGAAAACAACACAAAGACAGTAAAAGCTTCTATATAGATATGTTTGTGATGGATTTTGGGTCTATATCATGACGTTTCTGATTGTTGGTTTGCTGTTTAAGTTGATCCAGCTTCCTACATAACACAGTTCTCCCATCTCAGGGTCAATTTCACAAACTTTTGATATTTTATTGCTCAGCATTTGTAATTTATTTTCCATTTACCCAGTTTACCAGTTTTGAAAATATTATTTTCAAAAGAGTAGTAAGTTTTAGTAATCTTTTTCTATTGAATTTTGTTACCCTGTTCACCTGTGAAATAGACCACTCTCCAAAGTGACTTTTGGCTTTTGTGACAGCTTCCTTCCTAAAACTCAGTTTTCCTATTCAAGAAATTTTCAGGTAAAAGTCAACTCCTCACTAAACCCTGATTAATCTTAAAAAATCCCTTCCTAAAACCTTCTTCTGAGCTCTGTAACTCTGAAAGACAGTGTTATGCACAATTTTTAAATGATTGTGAGACTATCCTTAAGATTACCAATGCTGTCAATAGCACTGGCCTCAAGAAGTCAGTACAAAGATCAGAGTATTGTGCCTTAGTTTGAACTTTTGGATTAATTTGAGTTGATTATAATCTAGCCCAAAGCGTTTATCTTTGTAATTTCAACAATGTGTTTATAGAAACTTTCGTTGTGTCTACATTGTTTCTTTGTTTGTTTTAGTTCAGAACAGAATATGTGTTTGAAGTGAATATGTGATCACCTCAGGGGTAATGAAGTTCAGTAACTGTGTGAAACTAAACTAGAAGGTATATTTCAGGGAGCACTGTATACATCCTAGGCATTAATGGGCATTTATTCTAGGAGAGCAGACTAGAACTATTTTGAATGAAAATCCCTGAAATAAGTAGCATAGGCATCATATCCTCACAGCTGTTTAGTTTTTCAGATTTTCTCCTATTAGGTTGATATTTTTAATTTAGACATAGTCCTCAGTTACCTATATTACATTTACATGATTTCACAGCATCTAATTTCCTCAAACTTTATAATTTCTCAGTGACAATTCTTTTATGGGGCATTCTGAAGAATATTGACACATGTGAGCATTCTTATACATTTGCATAACTATACACATGAATATTCACACATAAGGTTCTGGATTAAAACAAGCCAACATTCTGGGTTTGTTTTTTTTTTTTTTTAAATGGGACCAGGTTAAACAGAATTTCCTAAATTTTCTTTGAAGAAAAGTGAACTGACATTTCAGAGCTTTCCAAAATGACCTACTTCTCTCTCCTTTCACCTCATAAAGTTCAGAGGCTCTGAGGTTAGAACTAGATCTACTGTTCTTAAACTAGGAGACAGACTAAGTCATATCTGGACACAATCTACAAGGTCCTTTTAGGCTGCTACCTGAGCATTTTGGGAAAGGAACTTTAGAATCTAATCTTCCAGCCCTTTGTCCCTGGAAGCCATTAAATGATCAGATAGGAAAATACATCAAATTGCTATTTCCTAATGGAAAACCATTTTACTGGCAATTTCTGATCAGTTCTGTTCTCAGTGCTCTGTTTATGCCCAGATGCATTTGTGAAATTCATCTCCCTTGTGTATATTCATGACAGGGCATCAGGGTTTCAATGAAGCAGTAACAGAGTGTCATGTCAGTAATTTGACAGATCAAGGTCTCCCCAAGGACTCTATAATGAAGAATGCTCCATTCATTTTTCTCTCACGTATGCATACTCATATTAGTTTGTTCAAATTTTCTATGCGGTGTCTGTTAGGACTGTAATGATGTTACTGAAATTCGGCTTATTCTGTGTAGATTTCAAGTTTTATCTGGATCAGGTATAATTTCAGACAAAAAATACAATACTTTGCATCAGAGAATAAAACACCTGTGCTGAGTGATAAGTTTATTTTAAAAATAAACCAAATAATGAACATATCAAGTTGTATTTACATATAATAAATAGTTTAATTTGTGTCAATGAGAAGATGCACCTTTAGAATTAAAGCTCTAACATTCAGCTGAACTCTGCCCTTTTTTCTCAGCAGGCAAACCTACTTCATTAGGGATTGCTATCAAAGGCTGTCACTTTAGGGATCTGCACACTATCAAAGGCAGAATTTATCCCTCTGTTCATAACTCAGATATACATAGTGCTGCAGAGAGCGTTCAACAGCATGTGATGTTAAACTGACAGTGAGTGCGGGAGCATGCATTTCTAAGCAGTCGTGTAGCGCATGCAGTATGATATGACACAGCCAATGCCATAACTTCCTGTGGTCACCCTACAAGGCAATTCTAGAAATAGAAGCTTTCAATCCTTTGTAGGTTTGTGTTCCTTACAATTACTGATTTGTAAGTTCCCGCTCATGGGATTCAAGCCTTGCAGTAAGATTATTAGTGCAAGTTCATTAAAAGCTTTGTAAATCACATATTTTACGACAATCACAGCCTCACATGATTTAATCTTCACTGAAGTCAGTATGTGCTTCCTTGCTCTTAATACACATATGAGAATGGCTGTTGACTTCCGACATTTTAACACTTCCATTAACATACTTTTGCATTAGAAATATGGATATCCTTAAGCCTTTTAAAGATCATGGAAGATGTAAGTTCAAAAATGTGACTATAATGCTGTTGCCCCAAAATGTGTAAACATATACAATAAAACCACAGTAAGACATTATTAAACTACATTAATGCCGTATTCTTACTGAATTAGTATGTTTTAAATACATCTTTTCTTTAAAGATATAATACTTCTGTGAAACTAGCATCTAGTATACATGTTAATTGAGCTGTGAATAGGAATTTTTTTCCACAAAACAATTGGTGTCTTGTAACATTCTTTTGTTTTGGAGATTATTATTTTCTAGATGAGTTTGCTCCATTTCAGTAGGGATAATCTGACTGTGAATACAAAACGAAGAAAAGGAAAGCTCTTGAATATGTCTGCAGGAGCTAATTAATAAACTAGTGTAAGGGTGTTTGGGAATTAACATTTTACACTGGTTTTGGTGTCTGAATGAATTTTACATTATTGATCTTTCTTATAAAGAGACATTAACGTGATATTAATTGTCAGTGCTACATGCAAGTTCTGTCAACAATCTAAAACTTTTATTTAAATAATTACTTGCATACAACATATTACTCCATCATATAGAAAACGATGATTATTAGATTTTTCCTGCCTTCAAATCATATACCTATGCCTACTACTGTTTAATTTTATGGTCTTCATTAGCTCTGAGAATTTTAACTGCAAAGCAGAGTTATTTCCCTTCAGCCTTCTTATTCAATTGTGTGCAGTAACTGCAGAATACTTGTATGTTTTCTTCCCACATTTTATTTATAGCTCTTATTTTTATTTGTATCTCTTTCCTTGTGAAAAAATCCAGTCCCTCCCCTAAAAAATTATAGAATCCTTCTGCTTCTGCCTTGCATAGTGTTAGCATGAGTGACCTCTATTTTATCTGTTGCTGGAGCTGCAGGCAGATGTTTGCCCTTTATTAGCTGAAGATACAGCATATCACCTTGTTATTAGGAGTATACTTAATCTCATTGAACTTGAGGGGATAGTGTTCTGCTCATTCTGATTTAGATGTCTACTGTATAAGTAGATAAAAGTAAAATAAATATCTAAACCTCCATATGTTGCATAACTCTCATGCAGCATGTGTGTTAAAGAAAATCAGCTTACATATAAAGCCAACAATTTATTCTTAGTTTCAATAAAATCTGAATGTGGAATTCACATGCAGTCCATTCACAGTAATGCTAACAATTATATTGCAAATTATCAAATTAAAAAAAACCTCATTACTAATAGAATTTATTACCATTTTCCCTGTATAACTAACTAAAGGGCGATCAACACCCTTTCCTCTGGTGTTATGGTCACCCTTTCAATGTTTCTTGGGGTCCTAGAGTTGATGATGTAACCCTTCTTCATGAAGAATGGGGTGGTTTGTAATTGGTGCACTCTACTGATAGGAACATGATTTTTATAGTAGAAGGTTCCTTCTTGGACCTGGGATCACCTGAAGTACTGGGCCTTCCAGTACTTAAGGAGGACAGGGGGCAATGATTTTAAAGTAAAAGAGGATAGATTCTGGTTGGATATAAGGAAGAAATTTTATACAATGACAGTGGTGAGACTCTGGAACAGGTTGCCCAGAGAAGTTGTGGATGCCTCATCCCTGGAAGTGTTCAAACTCAGGTTAGACGTGGTTCTGAGCAACCTGATCTAGTGGAAGATGTCCCTGCCCATGGTAGGGGGGTTAGTCTAGCTGATCTTTAAAGGTCCTTTCCAACCCAAAACATTGTATATTTCTATGCCCAAATTAATTAGATTTCAGAACTTCTCAGATTAATTGAATTATGTATGTGCAAAAGTTCTTCCCTTTTAAAGCTGAATTATTGAACTAATGCAAATCTTATACTGATTGTAAGTTCTCCTCTGATAAGTAGAGATATATGTCTTTCTTAATAGAGAATAAGAGTGTGAATATGTCTAAAACTGACATGTAATAAATGTATCTTGTCTTTCTAATACACTTGCCTTGATTTTCAATAGCTTTGTCTTTCAAGTCACTGTAAAATGCGTGTGAAATTACAATTACAGTATAGACTTGTTTCAGTTAGCTCCAATCTGATGCAAGTGTCCTAGTCAAAGAATCATGAAGATATAAATTTGGCTAAATTAACCTCCTTGAGGTGTTCACTTAGTGTAATCTGAGTATGTCTAATTCCACTGTGTTGGACTACCCAGTCGTTCTCTGACCTGGTAGAACTTGCATTCATTTTAACACCAAAAAGTTAAGACATTTTAACACTAAAAAGTGAAGTACAAGATAGTAAGCAGCCATAATCCGTTCTCGTTCTCAATGAACAAATGCTTAAAATACAATGGTGTAAAAAGTTTTTTTAATTATTTTTTCCCCAGCATTAATTTTATGAAGTATCTAGGTACACTGTATTCACTTTTAGTTTTTGAAAGGTTGACTACCTTGCAGGTAATGATTTAGCAAGAAGATATTTTATGCAGCTTGGAAAATTGTAGCAACTTATGTTAGAAAGTACATAAGTATCAATTTAATTAAAAGTGTACCAGTTACTGACAGAATCACAAAAAGCATGAAAGTGTGCTTTACTGTTAACCTCTTAAGTCAGGAGAAAATATTTGAAGTTAGTACAGAGCTCTCCACTTTCCTCCCTTGATCAGAAGGAGTTCACAGTCGTCATTTCTGAGGTGTGTTAACCTTGGCTGACTGCCAGACCCTCACTCAGCTACTGTCTCACTCCCCTCCTTAGCAGGACCAGGGTGAGAAAATTAGAAACAAAAAACCCCACAGGAGGAGCACTTACCAATTACTGTCACAGGCAAAACCGATTAGACTTTTGGAAAACTAATTTAATGTATTGCCAATTAAAAATAGAGTAGGATGGTGACGAAAGAGAGACAAAAATAAAAACATCTTCCCCATGCTCCACTCCTTCTTCCCAAACTCAACATCATTCCTTCATTCCTAACTTCTCTACCTCCCCCCACCCTCTGAGTTGCTCAGAGGAAATGGGACATGGGTGCTGTGGTCAGTTCATAACAACTCCTCTCTACTCCTCCTTCCTCTTCATACTTCCCCTGTTCCGGTATGGGTGCTCCTCACGAGCCACAGTTCTTGGCAGGAGAACCTGGTCCTGTGTGGGGTCTCCACAGGCCACAGTTTCATCCAGGGCATGTCCACTTGCTCCAGCATGGGGTCCTACACAGACTACAGTGTGGATATCTGCTCCAGCATGGGATGCAAAGAACCTCTGCTCTGGAGCCTGGAGGACCTCCTCCCTCTCCTTATTCACTAACCTTAGCATTCACAGGGTTGGTTTACACACATTTTCTTATTTGTCTCTCATCACTGTTTCACAGTAGTTTTTACCCTTTATTTCTGATACTTTGCTTTTCAATGAGCAGCATTCCTGACCATGTCAGCATATTGCTAGTGTTTCTGTCCATACCCATGAGCATACCCATCTGTTCCACAGAATTTCCAATATTTTTATTGTAAATCACTTTGGGATTTGTATGTAAACCTTACACAGAAATGAAAATAATTTAATTGTCCTTGACAGCCCACCTCTGAGTGATAAAATGCGGCAATGATTTACCCCAACTGGGCTTTGCATTTGCCTCTCTCTGAATGACCGACTCTTGTTCTCGCAGAGGAGAGCCCACCAAAAAAATGCTGGATTCCCTGTTTCAAAAAGTTTTCAAACTGATACTTTTGTCCTAGGGACAATGTTGTTAGTACCTAAGGTGACAGCCACACCAACACACAAAACAAGGGCAGGAAGCAGCCTTTAGCTCTGTGTGCACCACTTTCTGGCTAACTCATTCTCCAACACAAATCCCACTTCTCTGTACTACACGCAGCGTGAAGTGCATAAGCACAACATGTTGTACTCTGAGCTCGTTCATCTTCAGGATTCCCATTGAAACTTTGTTATTTACTCCAATTTCCTCCTTGGAAGAAGGAACCACTCTGAGATGGTTTTAGATTCTCCTCTAATCTGTCTATGTTTTTTGCAGTGTCCCCCTGAGTCTCCTCTCTCCTGCATACATGGTATGTTCCTAATAATTTCTGACATTTTACAAAAAATCTACAATGTCAAGGAGACTAAGCAATTTTGTAGTGAGGAGATTTAATGTGAAAGCTTATTGGAAAGGTCACTACGTGCATCCAAGGCCAGAATGATAGATGAGCAGAGGTATTAGATAGTCTAATATTTTTAAATGTATAATATGCTGTTAGTGTGGACCAGCCATGCTAACAGCAAGCAGATTCTGCCCCTCTACTTGGCTCTTGTGAGACCCCACCTGGAGTACTGTGTCCAGCTCTGGAGTCCCCAACATAGGAAGGACAGGGACCTGTTGGAGCGGGTCCAGAGGAGGGACACAAAGATGATCAGAGGGTTAGAGCACCTCTGCTATGAAGACAGGCTGAGAGAGTTGGGGTTGTTCATCCTGGAGAAGTCTCCAGGGAGACCATATAGCAGCCTTCCAGTACCTGAAGGGGGCCTACCAGAAATCTGGAGAGGGACTTTTCACAAGGGCATGTAGTGGTAGGACAAGGGGTAATGGCTTCAAGCTGGAAGAGGGTAAATTTAGAATGGATCTTAGGAAGAAATTTTCCACCTTGAGGGTGGTGAGGCACTGGAACAGGTTGCCTAGGGAATTTGTGGATGCCCCCTTCCTGTGCTGAAGTGTTGAAGGTCAGGTTGGATGAGGTTTTGAGCAACCTGGTCTAGTGGGAGGTGTCCCTGCACATGGCATGGGGGTTAGGACTAGATGATCTTTAAGGTCCCTTCCAAACTAAATCATTTTATGATTGTATCATTCTAAATCCAAAACACAGCACTATACCAGCTGCCAGTAAGAAAATTACCTCTATCCCATCTGAAACCAGTACAAATATATAAAAAGTGACACTGTACAATAAGAACTTAGTGGTAACAATGACTTGTCCTTCATTTTTCACTTCTTGCAAATCAATTACATGCATAAACATAACACAACTTTTTTACACAACAAAATTAAGGGCTGGGCTTCAGGATTGCTTGAAAATATAGAGTATTAATTCTTATAATCGTATAATAATTGAGTTTTCTTAGCTTTTAAATAATTTTTGATCAGTTTTTCATCCCAAGGAGCGAGGTGTCCAGAACTAAATGCAATATTCCAGATACAGCTCCACCAGAATCATCTGTCTGTCTTATTATTTTTCCTCTGGAGGTATTATCCTACCTTCCTCAAGGTTTAATCTCATTTTGTTGTTTCTACCCATATTTATGATCTCTCTAATCCCCTTTAGATTTTTCTGAATGAGCTTGGAAAAATCAACAAATTTAATACTATGTGATTTTATTTCCAGTTCTCCTGATTAACAAGTTAACAAAAACTAAATCTAATAAAGGTGATGCTATAGAACGTCAGTGGACACACTTCCATACCTATTTTAAACAGTGCAATTTACCCTTTTTATATTTCAGATAATTTCTTAATGAAAAATTAAGTCTGATTTTGTGAGATATAGTATCAAAAATGTTACCAAAATTTGAATCTTTGTTTATTTCTCAACTGACCTAAGGAAGCAGTTGATCTTTAACAAATGTACCAAAAATAAACATCGAGCTCCTGTATATTAGCTCCTTATATAGAAATATGGTCAGAAAATTTTTGTATGTTACTAGCATTTACACATAGATTGTACTTTTCACTGTTTTTTTTATTAAAATACTTTCACTCTCCATGGATATGTGTAAGTTAAAAAATATATACAGAAACATATGTTAAGACTGGTCTTCAACATGTTCATTGTAGTTACTGTTGTCAAAAAATTGGTAGATTACTGTATTTGCCTTGAAGTATTCAAACAATGACAAAAGATACTTGGCAATATTGGACTTCTATTTAGATTCTGTGCCTTAGTAAAAGATACTTTTTAAAGTTCACAATTTGTTCAATGTTTCCATGTCATCACAGGTGAAAGAACAAGGTTATATGGAATGCCACAGCCAGACTTCTGGTCACATTTTTGTAAGAACATGTTCAGAAAATAATTCTCACTTTACAGGTAGTATGCTGTATTGTTCCTGTTTACTTCTTAAGAAAAATCCATCTCTAATTCTAAAGAAAGTTTTTAAAGCCACATTTAATTTCCCATAGAAAGTATTATTAAAAACTATAAAAAAATCCAAACAAACAAAGAAAAACCTAAATCAAAATTTTTTGACAAGACATTCTTCAACATGCAGAAAGACACAGCAATCCCATAAACTAATTTTGTGGGTATCTTCTGCTCGTGTAGGATTCTTTTGGTGGAAGAATATCCAAATCTGGCTAAGGGCTAGTCATATTCCTTTAAATCATAGGATCATAGAATGGTTTTAGTTTGGAAGGGACCTTAAAGATCATCTAGTCCTGACCCCCATGCCATGTGCAGGGACACCTCCCACTAGACCAGGTTGCTCAAAACCTCATCCAACCTGACCTTCAACACTTCAGCACAGGAAGGGGGCATCCACAAATTCCCTAGGCAACCTGTTCCAGTGCCTCACCACCCTCAAGGTGGAAAATTTCTTCCTAAGATCCATTCTAAATTTACCCTCTTCCAGCTTGAAGCCATTACCCCTTGTCCTACCACTACATGCCCTTGTGAAAAGTCCCTCTCCAGATTTCTGGTAGGCCCCCTTCAGGTACTGGAAGGCTGCTATATGGTCTCCCTGGAGACTTCTCCAGGATGAACAACCCCAACTCTCTCAGCCTGTCTTCATAGCAGAGGTGCTCTAACCCTCTGATCATCTTTGTGTCCCTCCTCTGGACCCGCTCCAACAGGTCCCTGTCCTTCCTATGTTGGGAGCTCCAGAGCTGGACACAGTACTCCAGGTGGGGTCTCACAAGAGCCAAGTAGAGGGGCAGAATCACCTCCATCGACCTGCTGGCCACACTTCTTTCTATGTAGCCCAGCATGTGGTTGGTCTTCTGGGTTGCAAGTGCACATTGCTGGCTCATGCCGAGCTTCTCATCCACCAACATCCCCAAGTCCCTCTCCTCAGGGCTGCTCTCTATCCATTGTCCACCCAGCCTGTATTTGTGCATGGGATTGCTCCAACCAACGTGCAGGACCTTATGCTTGACCTTATTAACTTCATGAGGTTATCATGTCTGGAGAAACAATATTAGGCATACCAAAAATATTTTTTCCTTTTTTTTTTTTTTTTTTAATGCTTTTCAAAAAGTCTGAAGCATCAGTGCATAGTACACAGGAAGCTACTGAAGAAAATATTTAAGAGCTTGCCAAATGCAGCTGTTAAGTCTATTCTCAGTGATTCATTGAGACTGTAGACACACTGTAGACATGTATCATCACATCAGTTACTGCTTTTTATATTCTTTCTTGTACATGAACTTTTCCCATTCCCTCGAAAGACTACTAGAAATCAAGTTAGGGTTTAATCATGGCCTTCAATTTCAAGGAAGGCATTTTTGACAAGCAGAGTGGAGAAAGAGAGCATTACACTATGTTATTTCTAGAAAAAGCCTCCTCAGAAAGGAACAAATGCAGCTGTGTCACTAGTATGGATTCTGATCTCAGATGTATAAAGGAGCAGAGGTATACTGGTCTCAGAGTGTGTTTCTAATTGACATTGTCTGGTTTTTACATATTTTTTTCCTTTGCGATGACAGTGACAGAGCCAGGTTAACTACCGTTCTAAAGCCTGCAGTGAGAAGCTGAGTGAATGAAAGGGAGAGGAGTTAAAGAACTGGAGCTTGCAGATCACATGGTGACAGACACAATTCTGTGAGAAACAGTGAACAGATTGGCAAAATCTCAGCGATTATAGAAATAGCCTTCCTACACAGAAAAAAAGACAGTGCCTGCTGCGACCCAGAAAAGTAATGTATTGACTGAAAATGAGTCAAGAAGTAGGATGTCCCTGCAAGGACATAGTCAATGAGGGAAGATTGCTTATAAAGCTTTTTGTAGTCTTACATAGTTACTTCAACATTTCTTTATTTTAAAAAATTAAGCAGTCTGGTGCTGAAGATTTGGCATTGCAACCTAAAGAAGACTAGGCACTGGCTACAGTTAGTTGTCAAGGTTACTGAATTTGTTGCTAGGAGGAGCTTGATGTTAGAGCTGGGTTTTTCATTCTCTTAAGTCTTGGGGCTATTTGTGTATTTCTCCTGCCAGTTGCTTTCATGGTAGCTCCCACCCTGGCCCATGAAACAAAGGGTTATTTTTTGTCCAGCAGGGAGGTCCTTCATCTCTCAGGCTGTTGCCACAGGCAGCAGTCACAGAGGTGCAGCTTAAAAAGGGCAGGCAGTAGTCACTTGACCATGAGACAACTATCACAGATTGTGGTCTTGTACTAGCAAAAACTGTATCTGTTAGGCTGTGTTTTGGAGGAAAAATTATTTTCAGATTACTCTTAATTGGGAACACAACCAACTGAGAGAAACCTGCTTGATCATCTAATAGAGGTTGAATATCTTTTTCATGGATCAAAAGTTATCAGGAAAAAAAAAAGAGAGAGAAATAATTCATCATTTTAATCTGCTTTCAGCAGCTCAAGTGCAGTGGTAAATGTTTACATTAGGGTAACATTGTAGCAAATGGAAACCCTGCTTTTATGAATTATGATGCATTCCCAGAGACTCTCTAATGACCCCTCTCATTAGAACTTAATTCTTGGCAAATTTTTTTGGGAAGACTCCTTTTATTTTCTTTCTTCTTTTTTTTTTTTTTTTCCTTTTTTTTTTCCTTTCTTTTTTTCTTTCTCTTTTTTTTCTTTCTTTTTTTCTTCTTTTTTTTCCTTTCTCTTTTTTCTTTCTTTTTTGTTTTTTTTCCCCCTGCAGTCTTCTTTTGGCTTTAACTTTAAATAAAACAACAGTGACTTAAAGAACTCAACGCAAAGCCTTTATTGAGTCTGTTTGCAGTTGTTACAACCTATCACCAGTTGAACATAAAGTCTGGGAAAGAAAAGTTTACAGTTACAGGTTACATCAAGATCTGGCAGTCCTTGCTTTCCACAACCATCACTAACCTGTGTTACTTAGAATCTGATGTTGAACATACATGAAGTCAACTGGTGTACTTCACACAGAGACCTCAAAGTTTGTTGACACTATTTGAAAGTACGTGTATGCTTAGCTGTTGCCTTCCACTTCCCCTATTGTTACTAGCAAAATCTATCATATTGCAAGTCACTTATTTTATGACCACAGATATTCTACAGCCTTGATCTATGGTAATCTGTAAAATTAATGTGAACATCTCTTAACCACTTGTGATGACTAGCAACACTTCCTACATGCTGCAGTCCTGAATCATGAGATCTTTCACCTACAACCAACAGGACCACTCTTAATTAGTGTCTAACAGCTCCTGTATGGTGTAGAAAGTGCATCTGGATGTTTGAAGACTTTTAATGTCAAACATAAACACGATCCCTTATTTATTTTTATTTCCATTTTTTCCTGTTACATCATATACTTAACGGTAGTTAAAAGAGAATCAGCAGAATGATGAAACCTTGAAACACAAATACAGCCACCCTTATTAATGAGAACAAGAAGGGGCTAATCCTGATGGATGCTCTAGATTAGTGTTTTAGGAAAAATTTTCTATATTTTCAGTAGTAATGTGAAACTATGCTTGTGTCAGATGCAAGCAATTAACTCTGCATCTCTCTCCAGCCAGTGATATTTTCCCCTGATAGCTCCTCTAAACCTATGGAAATCCCTTATGCTTCTGAAATTTTAATTCTGTAGCCCAATCTCTATCACACCAGGCAACCTAGATCTGCATTTTAAGAGTAGACCATAGTTGCACAGATTATGACTATTCCTAGTTTGAGAACTTCAGGAAAAGTGACTGCCACTTTTCTGCTGAAAAAATGAAAAGTGCAAAGTAAAAATGCATCCTGAAAACAAGACAAGCAAGGAAAACCCCTCTCTACTTAAAGTTCTGACAAATTTTGAAAAGGATGCTAGCTGATCACATAGGTAATTTACCTGTAAAAACCTTCTATCTATATTAGTTTCTATTGTGTGTCCTGCTCTGTCTGTACAGAGTCATCTGCAACCTGCCATTGTACCAGTGGTGTTCTCCATAGGCTGCAAGATATACAGAAAGTAGGTTGCAGAGGTCAGGCGTTTCAAGAGAATCAAGAAATATTGAACATGCCAGAGATGCTGAGGGGATGACAGATTTGAAGTTTACTTGTAGTTAACAAGAATTACTTTTATGAGTGATTGTCTTATCTACTTGCAGCTGTGTATGGCCTTGATTGATGCTTCAGTTGTTAGAACAGAAGCAGCAAGATACTATACATTGAAATGGATATTTGGAGGTGTTTAACTCCCCAGGGCCAACCTTGAAGTTAGTTCCAATTTCAAAATTAGATCAAGTTGCTCACTATTTTGCCCACCTGGGTTTGAATGGAGAATCCACAGCCTCTTTGTGCAACTTTTCCCAATATTTGGCTACTTATCCTAATTTAAAAAAAAA
>VZSF01007155.1:17587-121675 GCA_013398295.1 Chionis minor
AAAAAAAAAAAAAAAATTAATATCTGATTGAAAAGCCCAAGTTCTTTGCGGTCTGTTGGTTTTGTTCTTCTGCTGTATATCTTCTGTTAAATTCTTGTTACAGATGATGAGCTGCAGCTCCCTAATAATTTCAGTTGCTTCCTATTGAACTGGCTCCAGTTCACTGTTATCTTTCTTGTACTGGTTAGCCCCAAACTGGATTCAGTACTTATGTGGTCTCACAAGTGCTACATAGAGGGGAATAACCACTTTTCTCAATCTGCTGTCTATGTTCACAGAATCATAGAATCATAGAATGTTAGTGGTTGGAAGAGACCTCTGAAGATCATCTAGTCCAACCCCCCTGCCAGAGCAGGTCCACCTATAGCAGGTTGCACAGGATGGCATCCAGGCAGGTTTTGAATGCCTCCAGAGTCAGAGACTCCACCGCTTCTCTGGGCAGCCTCTTTCAGTGCTCTGCCACCCTCAAAGGAAAGAAGTTCCTCCTCATGTTCAGATGGAACGTCCTATGTTCAAGTTTTTGCCTGTTATGTCTTCTTCTATCACTGGGCACCACTGAAAAAAGACTGGTCCCCTCCTCCTGGCACCCTCCCTTTAAGTATTTATAAGCATTGATGAGATTCCCCCCTCAGTCTTCTCTTCTCCAGACTAAAAAGACCCAACTCCCTCAGCCTTTCTTCATAAGAAATACGCTCCAGCCCCCTAATCATCTTCGTAGCCCTTCGCTGTACCCTCTGCAGCAGTTCCCTGTCCTTCTTAAACTGGGGAACCCAGAACTGGACACAGTACTCAAATTGTGGTCTCACCAGGGCAGAGTAAAGGGGAAAGATGACCTCCCTCGACCTGCTTGCCACACTCCTCTTGATGCACCCCAGGATGCCATTGTCCCTCTTGGCCACAAGGGCACATTGCTAGCTTCTTGCTAATACAGCTCAGTACATTGTTGGCAGGGGCACATGCATACTTGTGTTCTACTGGTTGTCCGTGAGGACATCTGTATTATTTTCTGAAAACTGCTTTCTGTGCAGCAGACACCCAGCCTGTACTATTGCATGGGTTTATTCCATTTGTTGTGGGAGCACTCCAAATGACTGACCACCAGCTACACTTCAAAATATTGACCACTTCTGCCCTTTGAGTCAAGCATTTCAGTAAGCTTTCCACCTTGTTTACAGTTTTCCACTGAATTTTACAGTCCACTCACTCTTTTGCTAGCTGACAATCCATGGCTGCTAAGGAATACTCTCTTCTCTGTGGGAAAGCACATAATCACTTTGCTTTATTCTCTTTTATTATAGCAGCCTATTTGTTCATGCTGGTTTTCTCTTGACATCCTCTGAGCTGTACTTGTCCTTGGCTGCCTAAATTTACTACAGGAGTTGAGACTTCATAAGAAAGAAGATGTGATTATTTTTCTCTCTCATCTTTAGTTATTATTTAGATAAGTAACCTCTTTTTCATAAAACTGAAGACCCTGTGTCTGGTTCTTTTTCACTGTGTGGGATGTTGTTAGTGATCAGAGGTTCTATTGCATACTGAGTTGAGCGGTATGGGTTGTTCTTTAAGTGAAGAAAAGAAACAGGCATATAGATCAGATCTTATGGTCTTAGACAAAAGGCAATGGCAGTCAACTGTGGATGAAGATTTTTTCAGTTCAGTGATGAAGTGTGGTTTCTGATTGTGCCTATGTTTGTGCAGTCCTATGGTTTCAGCCTTGGGCAGAAAGAGGTGGATCAAGGAAAATAAGTAATACTTTTGACCCATTGCAAGCAGTGTTACTGATGGATGACAATTTACTAGTCAGTGTCATTCCAAATAAGTTAAAGAATTCTTCATTTAAATCCAGGAGAAATCGGTGAATAAAGGGCTTGAGGAGTAACTAAATTTGTACAAGAAAAAACAACCTTTGCAGGGTCATTTCTGGGTCTGCCAGGAATGCTAATCAGCTAATTTGAATGCATGTTCTATTTAGCTGAAATTCACAAAACACAATTTTGATTCTTATTCAAGAATTTGGTCTAGGTCCATGTCTGTTTGCAGTTTCTGTGGTGTTGTTTGGGGTTTTTTTTTATGTTGCTGGAGAGGGGTCAAATAAGAAAATATACATAGTCTAGTATTATCCAAAGTCCCTGTGATGAGGTCCTTTGGAATGAAGTATTCCTAACCTCAGAGAGACTTGTGCATGGTATGGGATTCAGCCATAGCCTCTGAGTGGGGACATCTTGGTGAAATATATTCTTGAGTCCTGACAAAAGCCAAGTAAGGCATATGATATGGCCCAGAAATGATCCCAAGTTAGAAGTGTTCACTGAGGTGGGGAATCCTTGGGTGCAGTGTATCCAAAGCCATGGTCTCAGATTTCCTAGTAGAGTCCTGAGAGAGGCTTATACCTAGACAAAAGGTATCAGGACAGGGGATGATGTAACTATCCTGTTGCATAAACCCATTTTCAAAGCGCAAGATTTAGCTACATTCTCAGAGAAAGAGTAGAAAAGGTAAGGCAGCAATGACATCTCAAAGCAACTTCTTTGTTTATGGCACACCTCTTATCTTTGGATTTTTTCAAAATGGGGAATTGGAGAGGTTACAGTTTCCTTGTCTCACAAAGATCTAACCATTCTTCCTAAAGTCCCTGTCATGGAAGAGATGAACATGCATTTTACAAACCTGAAATTCTCAACTCCTATGCCATGGAAACCCTGTAGTAACCTGGAATTATACCCATGACAGACTAAAGAGCTGGTAAGCTTCCTTACTATATAAGCAGGATGTCCTGCTGGCTCTGCCTATTGTCAGAATCTAGTTAACTTGCAGGTCCCTCTGTTGCCCATGTTGAAACATGCATTCAGAGGTATCGTGGTAGGTTTTAATAGTAGTATGTGTGGCCTTTAAGGAATAGTGACTTTCCCTGACAAGCCGAATTTGATACATTTGCCTTGTTCCAGTTCAATTCATAACAGATACCTCCATAAATGTAACTCAGGATGGCATAGATGCATTCTGCAGCAGGTATGGCTCTGACACAGGACTATAGTCTAGGCAGCACTGACATGTGTTTTCATTCTAGGTACTGGCTGCTGAGACAATGCTAAAAGATCCAATACCATAATTAATTGCAAGAAAGCACTGTGTCCCAAATCTGCATCCGAAGAAGGGTAGCAACGATCCCCAGAAACATTACACAGCAGTGAATTTGAAGATTGAGTAATATGAGTAGGAAGCATGTGTGGAAAAGTTTGGAAGGGGCCTTGGGGATCATCTGGTCCAACCTTTCTTGGCAAAAAAACAGTCTAGACAAGATGGCCCAACACCCTGTCCAGCTGAAATTTCCAATGTTGGGAAATCCACCACTTCCCTGGGGAGATTATTCCAACAGTTGATTGTTCTGCTTGTTGTTTATGTACCCGAAGAACCCTTTTCTGTATTTTTGGACATCTCTGGCCAATTTCAATTTGAGTTGAACTTTTGCATTTTTAACTGCTTCTCTTCACACCCTGGCAATGCCGTTGTGGTCCTCAATGGGTATTCATCTGTTTTTCTATCTCTGATATGCTTCTTTTCACTATTAGACTCAGAAGCCTGCAGTTAAGCCAGATGGGTCTGTTGTTCCACCTCCTTCCCTCACCTTTAAAGGGCATGAACTGTTTTTGTGCTTCCAGGAGCGCATTCCTGCAAAACTCCAAGCAGTCACTAGTTTCTTTATCTTCCATGGAAGCTTCCCATGGAATCCCTCACAACTGAACTCTGAGTGAGCTGAAATTTACTCTCTAAAATCTAAAACTTTTGTCTTAGTGCTAACCTTTAGCATGCTCAATGTCCTCAGTAGGATCCCAAAATTCACAACATTGTGATCAGCGGAGCCAGGGCTATCACTAACCAAGATTTTACAAAGCATGTTTTCTTGGTTTGTGAGTATCAAGTCCAGCCGTGCCTCATTCCTGGTTGGCACATCTAACTTTTATATGAGGAAGCAGTCCTCTACACATTCCAGGAACTTGATGGATGACATGTGAGCTGCTGTATTGTTCTTCCAAAAAATACCTGTGTGGTTGAAGTCACCCATAAGAACCAGGTTCTGTTGACCCGAAGCTTGCTTAAGTGACACAAATATTGTTTCATTGGCCTTATCATATTGGTTTGGAGTTCAGTAACAGATGCCTACTGTAAGATCCCCCTTGGAGACAACTTCTCTGATGTTGACCCAGAGGCATTTGATAGAGCTTCCACAATTGCCATAGTTGACTTCTAGACGTTAGTTTCTCTTTAATATAGAGCACAACTCCTCCTCCCCTTCTTCCCTCTTCTTTCCTCCCTTGAATGTCTCCAAGAAGCATTCTATAGCTATCCATCGTGATCCTCCAGTCACATGAGTTGTCCCACAATGTTCAGTTATTCCTATGATATCATAATTTTCTGACTGGGTGAAGAGCTCCAGTTCCTCCTGTTTGTTCCCCAGTCTGTGTGCATTGGAATACATACACTTGAGGTGGATGGCCTTCTGGTTCTTATCTTGGAAGTCAGCTAAGGAANGAAGAACCCTTTTCTGTATTTTTGGACATCTCTGGCCAATTTCAATTTGAGTTGAACTTTTGCATTTTTAACTGCTTCTCTTCACACCCTGGCAATGCCGTTGTGGTCCTCAATGGGTATTCATCTGTTTTTCTATCTCTGATATGCTTCTTTTCACTATTAGACTCAGAAGCCTGCAGTTAAGCCAGATGGGTCTGTTGTTCCACCTCCTTCCCTCACCTTTAAAGGGCATGAACTGTTTTTGTGCTTCCAGGAGCGCATTCCTGCAAAACTCCAAGCAGTCACTAGTTTCTTTATCTTCCATGGAAGCTTCCCATGGAATCCCTCACAACTGAACTCTGAGTGAGCTGAAATTTACTCTCTAAAATCTAAAACTTTTGTCTTAGTGCTAACCTTTAGCATGCTCAATGTCCTCAGTAGGATCCCAAAATTCACAACATTGTGATCAGCGGAGCCAGGGCTATCACTAACCAAGATTTTACAAAGCATGTTTTCTTGGTTTGTGAGTATCAAGTCCAGCCGTGCCTCATTCCTGGTTGGCACATCTAACTTTTATATGAGGAAGCAGTCCTCTACACATTCCAGGAACTTGATGGATGACATGTGAGCTGCTGTATTGTTCTTCCAAAAAATACCTGTGTGGTTGAAGTCACCCATAAGAACCAGGTTCTGTTGACCCGAAGCTTGCTTAAGTGACACAAATATTGTTTCATTGGCCTTATCATATTGGTTTGGAGTTCAGTAACAGATGCCTACTGTAAGATCCCCCTTGGAGACAACTTCTCTGATGTTGACCCAGAGGCATTTGATAGAGCTTCCACAATTGCCATAGTTGACTTCTAGACGTTAGTTTCTCTTTAATATAGAGCACAACTCCTCCTCCCCTTCTTCCCTCTTCTTTCCTCCCTTGAATGTCTCCAAGAAGCATTCTATAGCTATCCATCGTGATCCTCCAGTCACATGAGTTGTCCCACAATGTTCAGTTATTCCTATGATATCATAATTTTCTGACTGGGTGAAGAGCTCCAGTTCCTCCTGTTTGTTCCCCAGTCTGTGTGCATTGGAATACATACACTTGAGGTGGATGGCCTTCTGGTTCTTATCTTGGAAGTCAGCTAAGGAACTGCTCTGGTTGGCCTGGATTGTTCCTCAGTTGGTTCCAATGGCATTAGCGTTGCCACTTTGGATCCCACCCACCAAGTCCTTTAGTTTAAAGCCCACCTCATCAAGTTGGCCAGCCTGCTACCAAAGATTCCCTTGCCTCTTCTAAACAGGTGGATCCCATCCCTTCCTGACAGACTATAGTCATCAAAGAATGCCCCCAGTTGATTACTACTGTTTCTCTCCTCTGCTTGCAAAACTGTGTGGTGTATTGTAACTCAGAGAATTCCATTGTGATTTTGGTAGTTTTATGAGTCTTTCTGAATTTTCCTGATAATTATAAAATGCCTGTGATGAATACAGAGAAATTGTCCAAGCAGCCAGGGATCAGGTTAGGAAAGCTAAAGCCCAGATAGAGTTAAATCTGAACAGGGATGTCAAGGGAAACAAGAAAAGCTTCTATAGGTATGTCAGTGATAGAAGGAAGACTAGAGAAAATGTGGTACCTCTCTGGAAGGAAACGGGAGACCTGGTTACCTGAGATATGGAGAAGGCTAAGGTACTCAATAACTTTTTTGCCTCAATCTTCACCAGCAAGTGCTCTATCTACACCATGTTGCAAAAAGCATAGGCAGGGACAGGGAGAATGAGGAACCACCCATGGCAGGAGAAGAACAGGTTTGAGACCAGCTGAGAAACCTGAAGGTGTACTAGTCCATAGGACCTGATGAGATTCTTCAGAGGGTCCTGAGAGAACTGGTGGATGAAGTTACTAGCCATTATATCTAAGAAGTTATGGCAGCCTGGTGAAGTTGCCAGACTGGAAAAGGAGGAACATAACCCTCATTTTAAAAAAAAAAAAAAAAAGGAAGACCCAGGGAACTAGAGACTGGTCAGTCTCACCTATGTGCCTGGCAAGATCATGGAGCAGATCATCCTGGAAACTCTGCTAAGGTACATGGAAAATAAGCCGATTGGCATCAGCCAACATGGTTTCACTAAGGGAATTCATGCCTGACAAATTTTGTGGCCTTCTGTGATGAGGTTGCAGATTAGTGGATAAGGGAAGAGCAACTGATGTCATCTACTGGGACGTGTGCAAAGCATTTGACACTGTCCCACATGATATTGTAGTCTCTAAATTAGAGAGACATGGATTTGATGGATGGACCACTCAGTGGATAAGGGACTGGCTGGATGGCTGCACTCAGAGAGTTGCAGTCAATAGCTCAATGTCCAAGTGACATGGAGTGACAAGCGGCATTCCTTAGGGATCGGTACTGGGACTGCTGCTGTTTAACATCTTTGTCATTGACGTGGACAGTGGGATTGAGTGCACCCTCTGCAAGTTTTCTAAAGACACCAAGCGGTGTGGAGTGTTCGACATGCTGGAGGGAAGGGACACATGCAGAGGGACCTGGACAGGCTTGAGGGCCTGTACCAACCACATGAAGTTCAAGAAGATCAAGTGCAAGGTCCTACACGTGGGCCAGGGCAATCCCACACACAAATACAGGCTGGGCAGAGAATGGATCAAAAGTAGCCCTGAGGAGAACTCGAGGCTGTTGGTGGATGAGAAACACAAAATCATAGAATCAAAGAATCACAGAAGCTCAACATGAGCCGACAATGTGCACTTGCAACCCAGAAAGCCAACTGCATTCTGGGCTGCATCAAAAGAAGCGTGGTCAGCAGGTCAATGGAGGTGATTCTGCCCCTCTACTTGGCTCTTGTGAGACCCCACCTGGAGCACTCCGTCCAGCTCTGGAGCTCCCAACATAGGAAGGACATGGACCTGTTGGAGCGGGTCCAGAGGAGGGACACAAAGATGATCAGAGGGTTAGAGCACCTGTCCTGTGAAGACAGACTGAGAGAGTTGGGGTTGTTCATCCTGGAGAAGAGAAGTCTCCAGGAAGACCATATAGTGGCCTTCCAGTACCTGAAGGGGGCCTACAGTAAAGATGAGGAGGGACTCTTTATCAGGGAGTGCAGTGATAAGATGAGGGCTAACAGTTTCAAACTGAAAGAGGGTGGATCAGTGAGCGTAGTGATGGGACAAGAAGTAATGGCTTCAAGCTGGAAGAGGGCAGATTTAGAATGGATCTTAGGAAGAAATTTTTCACCATGAGGGTGGTGAGGCACTGGAACAGGTTGCCCTGGGAAGTTGTGGAGGCCCCCTTCCTGTGTTGAAGTATTGAAGGCCAGGTTGGGTAAAGCTTTAAGCAGCCTAGTCTGGTGGGATGTGTCCCTACGCATGGCAAGGGGGTCAGAACTAGATGATCTTTAAGGACTCTTCCAACTCTTACCATTCTATGATTCTCTGATTCTATGTTGGCAGTGTTAACAGATGGTATATAATTGCTGGTGTATGTGTTCTTGATACATAAAACAATGCCAAAGGCACAGCTGCCTACTGGAATAGTTGTCGTGTCAAAATGAGGATGAGCATCTACAAATTTAGTGAAGAATTGCCTGAATGTCATTTGGAGTAGGAGATGTGTGCTGCTAAGCAAAAGACCATGTTTGTGCTAGAAGCAGTCAAAGAATATCTGTCATTAGCAGTGAAGAATACTATTAAAGTAAGGAACACTGATCTTGTAGTGGGAAATATATTACAACTACAAGTCCCCTATATAGTAAACCATTCTGTCTTTATAATCAAAATAGATGCTGGAATAGGGTCCTGTTTTAACCCCTGCAAGGAAAATGAAGGAGCCTTGTGCCACACAGTTTTGGCATTGGATTAAAAAGGAAGAGATTAGACAAAACCTGAAGTTGTAGCAAAGGAGTTTAAGAAATGCTATCTTTCAAATCCCATAGATGGAACTGAAGATGATTTTTTTTAAATAAGAAGAAGAAATTCAGAATGATGAAGACATCAGAAGTGAGAAAAAGTTGAAGATTATAAAGATAATGACAGCAGGGAAAAAAATGAAGAGATGTGATATATAAAATCTGAAAATATGAGAGAAGAAAATAGACTGATTTCATGGTCAGTCATTAACAAAATGCTGATTTAGATTAGTTTAAAGGTAACAGGTATATAATAAAACCTTTTTGCATGTAACCACTTTTTCCAGGAATTAATATAGTATAGTACATTGGATTTAGCACTACACTGTATCAGTGTTTCGTGCCATTAAACTGCAATATGACAAGTTCAATACCAGCATTCCTAAACCCAGATTTATCATCTCAGAGGTGAGGGCTGCAGACTATGAAAGGTCTATACCCTCCAATATTTCTCCTTTGATTTTGGTGAATGTGTTAGAAAACATATACTTAAGCTTGTCTAATAAAATTAATTATTTTTTCTTGTAAACTCCATATTATTTAACCTTTGGCAGACAACTTTGTTTCTGTGTCAACTAACGTACAACCTATACCAATGGAATCCTGATCAAAGAATAGGCTCTATAATGCTAATATAAAACAGATAAGTACACTGTAAAATATAAACAATGTGGCACTATAGAAATAAGCTGTTCAAATACCATTTTTTTCTTTCATATTCTTATGTTAAAAGCTGACTCTAATACCATCCAACAATGACACTTCAAGGGATTTCCAGTTTGGGAAAAAAAAAAATTTTTTAGTTACTGTAATTATGACCTAATTGCATGACACCCTATATGTTTCTGTTAGTTATTTGCAGGATTTCAGGATTTGTGTTGTTTGTTCTATAAATGGGTTTCTCAAGTCCCTTTCATGTGAATTTGCCCAGTGCTAGTTTTGAGACTCTGTGTACACTTCTTTCTGTCATCTTCTAAATTAAATGTTTATTTGAGACACTTCATTTAAACTGTTTTGATTTTCTCAGTATTCTCAGTTGTTTCAGTTAAAAAATTAATCATGCAGTCATAGCGAGGATGTCTTCTCTGGCAGTACTGTTCTCATTTGTGCTCAAGTGTGGTGATGGAGGGTAGATTAATTTAAAATGAAAAAGTCAAACAAGCAAATTGCAGTTTTCTAATCCACAGCAGAACCATAGTGTAATAGATGAGTGAGACACAGAAAGAATATTTAGGAGAAATCTTAAGCTGTAAACAATCTGGGTTATAGAAAATCTTGCTCTGTCAAGGCAGAGAATAACATTCATTGGAATGAGAAAACCTAGTTTTCAGTGTAGGTGATGTGAGTATTTCATCTTCAGTTGCTATGAAAACAATCATATATATTTACCAAAAAAAAAAAAGAGAATGAGAGAAGAGTGTTCTCAAAAGAGAAAACTGTTTTGATAATCAAGACTTGTTACTTTTGTTATGATGGTTATGGTTAGAATTGAATATGATCTAAAAAGCCTGAGCACCTCTGGCTTCCTTGCATTCATTTAATGTGCTTTAATTCATGTAGGGTTTTTTGGTTTTGTTTGTTTGGTTGTTTTTTTCCTGCTGTATTAAAAATCAAGGGAAAAGAAAAAAAAATATCAGTTTAAACAGCAGCTTTAGAATTGGATTAATTTGTCAGCTGTCATAATTTTCTCCTATATTCATCTCCCCTTGGTCTAACAGCTAATCCTCCTTACCTGATTAAAAGCAGCATCCCTCCAGCTATATTTTCATTTTGTTGTGTATCCTTCCCTGTGTTTATGCAGAGCAGCTTTTGCTTTACTTTATTTAAATACAGACTTGATTGTGTTCTGAAATGTGGGATCACGTTTTCTATACTGATTGACTTGTCTGTAAGACAAGAACTTAGTAATGTTATTAGACATATTATCACTTCTTTAATTCAGATGGAGAAGCACATATTAAAACTACTAGCTCATATTTTCAGAGGCATCCATGAAAAATGTGGTCAGCATTTACAGGAGCTCAGTTCTATTTCTGCTGTATACTATTTCACAGACTCAAGTTAGGCATGGGATCTGGTAAGTACAGATTAGATATTTGGACAGTGACTTTGTAGATGACAAATGGTATTCAAGGTAGTGAAATGGATGAATTTAGGGGTTCTGAATTTTTGCCTTCATTCATAAATTAAAATGATTGCAGTTATTTTAACTAACATCAAACCACTATGTATGTTGGCAGGTTGACTTAGATACTGTCCTCTAGAGCTACACTGGTTCTATAGACGGTTGGAATGTCCACTCTGTTCCTCTGGGTGTTTCCTCACTAATTTTAGCGTACCAGGTCCCCCTGACTATAACGAAAAAGTAAGACATACAAATTGTTGTATCAACAACAGATTTAATATTCTGTTCCAAATAGCAGTGATCATGTGCAAGACTGCTTGAGAGGGGCCCTGAGCAGTCCTAATCATATGATTTGCTTCACTCTATATTACCTTTTTCATCCTTTTTAACCTCCCAGATTCTTCACTTTAACAACCCCATGCCTCTTCCCAAAAAATAGTATGCCCCTCTTTATCTCTTCCCTATTGACCCTTGTTCTATTAATTTTGTGTTCTTATTTGTGATCTGAAGTATTGCTCATAATTTCTCCTACAGTCATCAGTTAACCAGTTATTAGCAA
Organism: Chionis minor; assembly: GCA_013398295.1. Classification (NCBI taxonomy): domain Eukaryota; kingdom Metazoa; phylum Chordata; class Aves; order Charadriiformes; family Chionidae; genus Chionis; species Chionis minor. The sequence continues at coordinate 28,696 of VZSF01007155.1, forward strand.
CTGTTAACTAGAAAGCCCCTTATATTTTCTGTAGTGTTTTGGTCTTTTCATGTTGCTATTTTGTTAGTGGTGCCACCTTCAGAGTGGGTGATCTTCAGATGGGGAGGTACTCTTTATCAGAGAGTGTAGCAATAGGAGGAGGGGTACCAGTTTTAAATTTAAAGAGAGTAGATATAGATTAGACATTAGGAAGAAATTCTTTACACTGAAGGTTGTAAGACACTGGAACAGGCTGCCCAGGGAAGTTGTGGATGCCCCATTCCTGTAGGTTTTCAAGAACAGGTTAGATGTTTTGAGTAGCCTGTCTAGTGGAAGGTATCCAAGCCCATGGCAGGGGTGCTGGAACTAGGTGATCTTTAACATCCCTTCTAAGCAAACCATTCTATAATATCATGATTTTATGATTAAACTCATTCTATTCTTTGTAAAATCTTGAAATCCCTTTTGTTTCTACCTTGTTGATGGCAGCGCAGGTTGGGATTGGCCACCTATACGGATATACAAACTATTAGACTTAGTAATGCATCTTTCCTATTGTTCCCATTCCCATCTTTTGATTTTGAAAAACTTTTTAGCTGCAGAAATATTATTTTCTTTAATTCCTTTCTGTCAGCTCATTATCAGATCAAAAGTCAACATTTGTACACATTCTGAAACTTCACTGACATAAAAGGGATTAAATAATTGTTAAGGAAATTATTGCTGGTCTTTATTTAGCTCACATTGAAGGAAATTTACAGAATGTCTGGAGCTACTTAATGATCATCATTCCTTATGTTCATGAAGACTAAATTCTCTTGAAGTACTACTTAAAAAAGCATATAAATGTCCTTGTCCTTTTTTTCCCTTATCCTAAGAACAACACATATTTGAAGAGGTCAGTCTGAAGTGTTTTTCCACAGTTGAATGCTTTTCTTAAAGTTTGACAGATGGTAATTTCCCTAAGAAAATATTAATTTACTGTCATCTAATAAGGGAGTAGGTCTTGATTCAAACGTCCGTGCATATGTATTGTCCATAAGGTCCCCTATTTCACTTGGACTATCGGAAGATTCCCATATCAAGGAATGGATCCAGTTTGGAGATTGTGAGATAAACAGCAACAATTTCACAAAGGACTAACTGTACCTTCTAAACCAGTAATGTTCCTTATTCTGGAAAGAATAATCTGGGTATTAATGTAATATAAATCTCATTGTGTCAGAATATTCAAAGGCAGTTAGTTGTTGAAACAATATATAATTTTGTTTACAATGTAGTTTAATTTCTTGAGGATTGATGGCCTATGAATATTCTGCTGCTATGCATTCTGCTGTGAATATCAGCCATACTGATAGAGAGGAAACTGAAATTAGTGTTCGCCAACATTTTGTTTCTGAATTTTTCTGAAGTGTGCCACCTGAATGGTGCTCCAAATATTGGTTTGTATTCTTGCTTTTTTTGTATAGTCTTAACATTTTCATGTGCTTAAAATCAAGAGGGACAAATCTTTTAGTGCAATTTTCTGAATGTACTTTAACCTGAAAGTCTTTCTGTCATTTATAACATGATTTATTAAGTGTTTGTATTATCACCTTGAAATAACATTTTACTCTCTTACATGGCTGCACATTGATCATTTGTCAGCAGAACTGCAGCTGCGTGCGTTACTGTATTTTTGTCATTATTGAAACATACTATCTTAATGAACTGTTGTTCATAGTTTACTACGAAAATAACAGCAAAAAATGAAAACATATTGGCATACGTAATATTGTGAATTTCAAGAGATGAAATGCTAATCTCTAGACTGGTGCATTCAAAGTAGTAAGACATCCTGAAGGTCTAGTTCTTGCTGATTGGTTTATGACAATTCACAGAGTGTTGGTACAGAATGAAATATAGACTAAATGAACTTCTATATAGTTTCTAATTGTCTGAATTGACATTTGTTCCAACCTTTACTGTAGGGATTCATAGAAAATACAGTACCTGCAAAAGGCTAGTGCATGGTTTTATACAGATGTTTCAAGTGCATGTGTTAACATTTTTACAGACAAGAAACAGGACAAAGAGGGTGTAATAGAACTTCAAAATTACCATACTGCTACCACAAAACTTGCAGGGTCTTTTTGTTTAATAAGCAAGATGTAAAAAACAAGGTTTTTTAAGCTGATTTTTTTTTTTTTTTTTTAATTTTAAAACTATTTAACATTCACACTGTTTGTTCGGCATTCTCTTACAAATCAAGCTTATGCATGCTTACCATGTGTAACTATTCTTCCATCCTTAGGATAAATAGCTCTATAGCTATATTTTTACATCTCTCAGCCACACATAAAATAATTTCTTTTTTTAAGTTTGTGTTTTATTTTAGCAAAATTATCTGAAAATTCAGATACATTCATACTACTTTCTGCACATTTACAAGATTGCATTCTGTGCCATGAACCTGTAGAAAAAAAGAACAGAATAAAGTTCTTGAGCCTTTAGGTTCAGAATAGATATCCACCAGTCCTTTAAATTTGCAGCAGAAATTACTTCGAGTGTACTCAAACAATGTCATGCTTTTGGGCCAAAATGGCCCAATCAGGAAGGACAGTAGATGTTCTCTCTCTTGTCCCACTTCAAAGGGAAGCAGGATAGAGACTTACGAGTTTAGAAGGAACTAAACTACTTTAATGAAATATTACTAATAAAATAAAAAGAAAATACTGAAATGCATACAAAACCGTATCATACTCCCAGGATGATAATCATGTCACCAGCAGGCACTGGGGAAGTCCCACACTGGACTCAGAGATAAATGTGAACTGGATTCTGGATCTGGATTCAGGATCAGGATCAAAGGCAGATGAACAGAGAGAGTCCTCCTTGGATGCCAGCCTTTGAGAGGTCTGACCCTCTGATCCCTCAGCTTTTATACTGAGCGTGAGGCAGATGGGATGGAACACCCTGTTTGGTCAGTTTTGGGTTACCTGTCCTGTCTGCTCCTCCCCACAGGTGGGACCCCTCTACGATTTTCTGCTTCTGACCCTCCAATGGGGCAGATAACAAAGTTGGCTGCCCTTGGTTGTCACAGCAATGAGTATAAGCAAGAGACTCTCTGTGTACCATGCCTTGGCATCAACTGCGAACATTGGTCCCATCACTCTGAGACCGAACAGTTTTTTTGCACAATGTGCTGTTAATTTCAGCAGTTAGAAGAGGCCTAGCTAAAAACCGAAGTTACTGAACAAAATTGGTCCTGTTTTACCTCAAACCAGGACAATCAACTTTACCAACCTTTTTCTCACACATTCCTTATGTTGCGGTAAACCTGTTAATGCAATTTACCTTTTAGAAAATTTCTGAAATATGTCATAGTTCATATCATTTAAGATTTCACTTTTTTTATGCAGTTTCAATAGCAGAAAGCCCCAAATCCTCAACTGAAAAAAGCTTTAATTTCAAAGTGTTTCCTCTGTGTTTCTGTAAATTATACCATTTTGGTTCTGTAATCCATATTATGTGGCACAGGCTTAAAAGCTCCAGGACACAACAAAATGCTAAAGTACCAGTACTTTTAATAGGATAAAATAAATAAAGACAATAGAAGTTTACATAAAGTGTAGAAAGGTGTTAATGCTTTTGTATAAAAAACTAAACAAAGATTGTATCTTTCATAAGGCAAAAAAACCCCCCATGCATGAATTGATCCTTTGTGAACAAATGTGCAAACATGATTATTTGCAGATGCCATCTGTAAACGCATAAAGGTAAATAAGTGTGTAAATCACCATAACATTTCAGAAATTCATCCATAACAAAAACTTGGAAATATTTGTGTCCAAATACTTCAGTCAATTTCTGTTACATTACACAGTTATTATCCCATCAACGTTCAGCATTGAATTTAGAATATAATATTAGTATTCTTTTAATAATATAGCTTGACTTAAAGTCATAAAAAACTTTTAAAGAAGCTGCTGTATTGAGAGAGTTTAGGAGATTTTCAGATGAAAATGCATTTAACTAGCATAATACAATGAATTAAAAGGATACTGTGTAATATATGTGCTTATTTTATCTGACTTGAGAAGTAAGACAGATTTGAAAAAACTCCAGTCTTTTGAATATATCAAATACAGTAAGTTTTCAAATGAAAATGTGTTTTCTGGAAATTTTTCTTTTCCATCTGTCCTGGTTCCGGCAGGGACAGGGTTAATATCTGGCCCAGCACAGGTATTCCACACCACGTGACGCCATTCCCAGTATTTAGGGGGAGCTGGCCGGGGAGGGGAGTTCCCAGTTTGGGAGCAGGCGGGGACGGTCCGGGTCCGGTCGGTGCGCGTCGGTACGGTACCCCTATTTATACATTCCTCTGCCAGTGCTGCTGTTGTTATGTCAATTTTTCTTTGTTGTTCTGTTAAATTGCTTTTTATCTCAACCCACGAGTTTTTGCCTTTTTATTCCAATTTTCGCTCGCTGCTGCGAGGTTTGGGTGAGCGGCCGCGTGGTTCTTTGTGCCGGCTGAGGCCAAACCACGACACCATCTATAAGAATATGTAAGCCTTCCTGCTTCTTAATTATACAGAGTAATTAATTGAATAACATACCAGGAATACTAGATATTAGAATGCAATGTTTTTAAATATGTCCCAGCCTTCATTTATCTCAAAGGATATTTCTGTTGAAGATATTACTTAATAAATCTTAAGTACATTAAAAATCCATAATATCTTTAATCTTTTTATCATTTTGATATAGTTTATCTACAACAAAGATGCTGCATTTTCTGGAACTTTCACCCTGTTTATAAATTATTAAATTTAAAGAAAAAAAAGTCTTGAAATATACTACAGTACAACCTTTTAAGTAATTTTCTTGACATACAAATTATATGGTTTGGGTGAAAAGCTCTCATATCTTCTGTTGCTACATTACAAGTGAGGGAGTATGGCACTAAAAAAGAATTTAAAAAAATATATTCCAGGCTAATTATCATATGTCTTTAATACAGATGTAAAGGCTGTAAATGTAAGAATTATCTTCTTCATATTATATGTTTCTTAATCAGATAATTTAGATTCCATAGGTCATTGCTGTGCTGGATAGTATTACAGGAGGCCAAAATATATTCTTCTGCTGTCAGGAGGTGAGCTTACGTCTTTCATTTCCATGATTACATACTAACATAACTTTTTCTTATAATTATCATTACAATAGCAAGACATACAGTGAAAGGTAAAGTAGGCATATGTTTCATTATAGGTATGATTAAATGGGTCAAATATTAAATAATTATATGTAGTCTAAGCTTCCTTATGGGGCAAGTTGCATGAAGGTACCTTATATTCTCTGCAGACTAAGTGCAGGAGCATTACAGATTCTGGAGCTCAGCCAATGTGCATGAACACTTCCTGTTCAGACCTTTCAGGAATTAGAGTTAGGACTGGCTTTTTTTTCAAATTTACTTACTTATTTTGTTGCCCTCAATAAAACCAACATTAGTTATAACATTATACTGAAATCTTGTTTTCAGTGGAGTAATGTTTTCTCTCTTAAATCATCTCCATTGCAGTCACCTTATTTCTTCATCATTCTTTTATTATTTCCTCTGTCTTACAATGTTTCATTCTTTCCCATAGCCTTTCCCCATGTACCACCACACACAAAGTTCTACCAATGGCTGGACAGAGGTCAAAGATAGTAAGGCAAGATCTAAGCATACTGAGTGGCCAAGAGAAAAACTGCTTATTTCAAATCAAAACATTCCTTCAATCAGACTGTTCATTTGGGTGTATTACAGTTGCCAGTTTCAAAGAAATTCCAGAAATGTAGTAGTCTGGTATATCTACTCTTCATCAAACTTGACTAAACCTGGAAAACGTGAAAATTTCTGATGGGGAAACTAGTAGCAAAAACCTCTTTTCCATAGAGAAACCGTTGAACACATTATAATGGAATTTATCTGAAAATAATGAACTATTTGATACAGACTCAGTTTGAATTTGATACATATTTTCTCCTGTCAAGAAAAAAGGAACTCAAATGATGCTAAAAAGTTTTATTTTTTAGGCTACATATGAGTAATCTGAAGGGGCCTAAAGGGACATTTTTTCTTGCAACATCTGTTGATGATTACAAGATTCCCAGTATAAGAATAGACCATTCTAACAGGCCCAAATAACATGCCTTTTTACCTACTAAGATTTTATTCCCTCCAGAATATGTAAAATTGTTTCTTCATGCTTTGTGGGAGGTCTTTACATAGACAATCACCCACAGTTAATGAATTCAGAGAGCTGATGAATGATTCCACAGATTTAGCACCTCATCATAATTCATCTCTGGGGATTTAGGACTTCTGTTTCATATTGCTAAAGAAAAGACTGTAATATTTAGTATGAAGAATACACTTTTGGAATAGGTACAAAAGTAGTATTTGTGACCAGGCCAGATAAGTTTGCATAAATATTAATCATGAGAATAGAGGGTATTCCTTCCCCAAAAAAGCTCTTCTACATCATTTTCACAGTGGACATATAGTAATGAATTTAGTTGTGTAAGGGAGTCACTAATTTCTGGGGTAACTGTTGCTATCTGAATGTATTTATTTTGCCAGATAGTAGCCCATAAAAAAAGGTCCAAATTTGTTGACCTGACGTTTTCTAAAAAAATACTTTACAGAAATCAGACAAACAAACCTAAAGAAATAAAAATACTTTTTTTGCAGTTTCTGTCTTCGCAAAAAAGAGTAATGTCAAATTTCACCTTTCCCAAATGTATACACACACTTCAGATACACAGGTTGGCATCTAATTTTTCTTTTTCTTAAAGTAAAAGAAGATCTGGGTTTTGCTATTACTAAGAGTAGTGGTCTCACTCAACTACAGCTGTATATTCTTTTCCACACCGTTTTTGCAGCCATAAACTGGTGTTTTCTGGCTGTTTGGTACTGAACACAGCATTAAGAAGCAGTACCAAGAAAGGAAGGCTTATTCTTCAAATTCATATTTTGCAGTTTTAGTTTAAAATCAAAACTATCTCAACAGCATTCAATCTATATTACCAAAAAACTTCCTTGAGAAAAGTCACTTTGCGTTTATATTGCATTGATAATTTTCTGTAATGTAGCTGTCCAGCATGTCTGCCCTTTTCCTACCCTTTGGTAGTAGTTTTTGGTTAATATTAATGGACCAAGTAATATGCATGAACAAATTTAACAACCAGCAGCACGTAGCATATGCCACTGTTCAACAAGTATGTGCTGGTTTTGACTGGGATAGAGTTAATTTTCTCCCGTGTTTTGGATTTGTGATGAAAACAGTGTCGATAGGGATGTTTTTGTTATTGTTCAGCAGTGCTTACATGGAATCAAAGCCTTTTCTGCTTTTCATGTTGCCCCACCAGTGAGTAGGCTGGGATTCCACAAGTAGTTGGGAGGGGACACAACTAGAACAGCTGACCCTAACTGACAAAATAGATGTTCCAGAACATATGATGTCGGGCTTAGTAATATAAAGCTGGGGGAAGAAGAAGGAAGAGAGGAATATTCAGAGTTACGGTGCTTTGTCTTCCCAAGTAACCATTATGCATGACAGACCCCTCCTTTCCTGGACATGGCTGAACAACTGCCTGCTGATGGGAAATAGTGAATTCCTTGTTCTGCTTTGCTTGTGTGTGCAGCTTTTGCTTTACCTATTAAACTGCCTTTATGTCAACCCATGAGTTTTCTCACTTTTACCCTTCTGATTTTCTCCCTCATCCCACCAGGGAGGGAAGGGAGTAAGCAGCTGTAGGGGCTTAGTTGCCAGCTGCGGTTAAACCACAAAAACGTGCTACAACTAGTACTAGCACATCATAAGAAGAAACAATCACAGAGAGTTTGACTAGGTCCTGATGAAAATATTATAGTCGCTATGCAAAAAAATGTTATGGAGAATGATCTGCTGCAATGGAGTAGATGCTAAAGGGAGGATGCTCATCTGGGAATCCCATCACATCTGTTCCAAGGTTGCCAATGGAGAGCGTTTTGCTTTTCTCTTTCTGTCTCCTTTTCTTTACTCTCTCTCTTACTCCCTTTCTCACTGTCTCAGCACTGCTCCATTTTCTGTTTCAAAAAATCCAGAGAGGTAACTTTCACCACTAGGGTGGGTTTATGCCATGTTATCAAACCCTCTCATCTTTCTTTTTGTGAATTATTCTTAACACACTTTGTGAAAATTTTCTCCTTTGTATTCAGATAATATAAATCCTGAGCACAACACAATAGTTCCTTCAGTTGATCTTTTTTAAAGAGACAATTCTAATTTTGTCTGTTGGAGGATGCAGCTATTTCATGTGACTCTGGAACGTTTTCTACCAGGGAATAAACTATGGGTCTTCATGACTCTTCCTGAAAACTTGCAGACCACAATTCTGAAAATGTTTTAATTGTCAGATGAGAGATGTGGCGAGAACTGATGTTAAGGTGAACAGATAGTGTACTTCTGGAGGCGCTTATGGAAACTTCTGCACATGATTGTATAATGAAGATGAATTTAATAAAACAGAAAGTACATTGTCAAAGAAAAGTAGTAAAGATGAAGATGGATCTCAGTCTCTCATTTCTGCCAAACTGCAGAAACTGAATTAAAATATTTCAATTTTTAAAAAGCCTTTTTTCCTAACAAAACATATAAGTATACACACTAAATATTCACATCTGTAGTATTATTAGTGGGGTTAAAGACAAGTTTCATTTTTGTCCACATCATTGTGGCCAGAGCACATGCAAAAAGGGGAGACAGAAATAGGCTTTTTGAAACATTTACAGCATTATCCATCATTCCTCCTCTAGCAATCTAGGTGACTCTGTAACTAAGAGCGCTCAAAGCAGCACAGAAAATCAACACATAGCTAAAAAAGGTGTATAGGAGAAAATACAGTGATATATTAGTATGCGTGGTCAGATGTTTTCACTCCCCCATTGTCTCTTCAAAAACATCATAGCGTAGGGAGAGGACCAAACCATCTCATTTACCTGGCTGTCCAGGCTGATATGCCAGGATTATTTTGTCTGACAGAAAGTATATCCCACATGTCACAGAAGAATCCAATTACAAATATTCAATATCCATGGCCAGGATCAGAGAAAGAATCTCATTTATTCCGACAGCAATGAGCTAAGGTTTACTTGACCCAACCAATCTGGTTATGTCTCCATGTCACAGTCTCTCTTCAGAAGTGAAGATGACTGTACTTTTAGAGTCCTCAGCAATGTCCTGTGGACTTGCTATGGCCATCCTACTTTATTTCTGTAATGAACTAATCCACCTGCATTCTAACTTGGTTTATTTGAGTGCCACAATTCAAGCAAAGCATGCTTCCCAGGTAGGACTGATGAAATAGGCTGTACTCTTTTATAGTGCAGCCTATTTAAGAACAACTATTTCAGTTGCAGGAGTGCAAGGAAGAAAAAAGGAGGTCCCTACATCACTCCAGAACATCCAACAGTAAGGAAAAATGAGAGGTAATAGTCTCATGCAGAAATTCCCATTCTTATAGCTATCAAAGCTGTCAAAGCATTTACAAAAAGTAAGCTAAAAACTAACAATGCTTTACTCTCCCAGGCACTTCAGAAGAGAGGGTTTTTTAGCAATTTTTATCTAAACTGGTTCTTTAAAAGACCAGTCACCATAACAGAAAAAAAAATCTAAAAGTATGAACAATTATTTCCTGTTTATGAACAAACACCTTTTTTTACATACCTCATTGTTTGCAAAGCTAAGAAATGAGAACATTTCTGCACAGTTCAATCAGATCAGCTGCACTTGACCGTAAAGAAGATAACAAACAGAAGGCTCTCTCCCAATGTCCAGGTGCAATGTTTAAGTAGGCATAAATGTAAACAAAAAAGGTTCAGAGTTTTCACACTATAATGAAATTGGTACAATTATCTCAATACAATCAAAACTGTCATGAAATAGTTAGTGATGTTAGTGTTTCATTTAGAAACCAAATATAAAATGCAAAATAAAACAAAAACTGTCCCGAGTCTAAAAAAAATTCATCAACTGCTTTAAAGCAGATGTTTGGCACTAGCAACCATCAGAAATACAGTATTGCAAACACTCACACTTGGCCTGTTTTACTAAACATAAACAAGCAAATTCTACTTAGACATTTCACCATTTCTTAGCATTTCAAAGTAAATACAATGGACTGAAAGTCAGAATTCTAAAGGCTTGTTCCATGCAGAAGAAAAAAATGTGTTAGACAGAAGGGAGTATTCACTGTCATCATTTATACATACCTCTAGCTGAGGGGAAAACAAAGACCATCTCTTTACAAAGCCATTCAATAAAAATAAATTATATATGGAAGTCAATTCCTGGCTCTAAATATAATGACATTGAAAGAAAAGTCTTTGATGAATAGAGTATGTACATTAGTGTGATAATGGAAAAGAGGAAATGGCACAATTTTGTTACAATAAAATTTCTCAGTAATTTTGTAAATCTGGGACACTTATGCAAATTTTAAACAATGATTCTTTGCAGATTCACAGTACCATTTACAAAACGTTGAACAAGATAATTCTATGTTTCCTAGGCTACAGCATGTCAGTTGTGGTTAGAATAGAATTAATACATAATTTCAAACTTGATGCATGTAATTTAATTTGCTTTCATTAAAAAACCAAACCAAAACCAAAACTAAAACAAAACAAAAAAATCCTGTACAAAGAAAGAAAAAAAACCCCTCCCTAAATCAGGCTTCTTTTTAAGAAGTTGTAAAAGATCAGAATTATCATTAAACAGACAAAGACTATTAGTAACACAGTGAAAAAAATAAACAAAAATGAAACAATTGAGTTTGTGTGGTTTTTTTAAATGAAAATGGGTAAGCAAGGGCCATGGCAAGGACAAAAATTGTCTGAAGATTTGTAGCCATATTCTTAACATAATCTTTTGTCACTGCATTTGCACAAATGTCAGTCCTGCAAAGACGTTATTTGTTGTTTCACCAAGTTGATACATAAGTTTATTTCACTCTTTTCCTGCCAATACTTCTAGCTATATAGCTGCAAGTGTTCGAAAATCTTAGAGGGAGGTTCTTAAACAAATAGATTATGTTTTAAAAGACAGTTTCATGCAAATACACCTTCTCATCTTTAGCAAGGTTTCCTTGTTTTCTTTGCTGTTATCGTTATGCCTCTGACCTACATGTTGGGTATAGAGTCATATGACTGTAGGATAATTCACATGGGAAAGGAACTAGTGAAGTGTCTAGTCCAACTTGGTGCAAAGGTGGCTCTGAAGTCAGATCTGGTTACTAAGACCTCCTCAGATCTGATCATGCTACATCCAGTCAGATCTTAAAAATCACCATTGTTTTAGAATCTTCTCGGGCAACCTGCTTCACCACTTCACTGTGCTATTGGGAATTTTCTTTTCATTGTACCCAAGCTGAATGTCTCCTTTTCTAATATATGTCCATTGTCTCTCATCCTCTCACCACACACAGCTGTGAAGAGCCTGGGTCCATCTCCTTGCAGGCCTCCCTGCAGGCACTGAGGAGCTACCATTACGTTCCTCCCTACAGCCATTTCTTCTCCAGGCTGAGCAATCCCTGAAGCCTCAGTCTCTTCTCACAAGGCAAGTGTTCCAGACCAATACAGACCCTGTGATACCACCAGTATCCATTAATGGGCAAACAGTGTCCATTAAGTCCAACCACCCAACTATCTATTTTGCTCTAATTCTCCACACATCAGACCATAATGTCTTCACTTGGATACAGATATTTTCTGATGTGGTTAAAAATGTCAGACTTACCTGAAATACTAGGAAAATTTGTTTAAAGTTGGTTCAGACTTCATTTTTTACTAAATGCTCTATATTAATCATTCCAACAGAGAATTTATAATGCTACTTTTAAGAACTGGATCTGTATCACTATGAAGGGACTAGCAGGGCAAGATTGAAATAAGTAGGATTACAACCCTGGACATCAGTAGAACTAACTTTGGCCTCTTCAAAGACCTACTTAGAGGAATCCCATGGGTTAGGGCTCTAGAAGGTAGGGTGGGTCCAAGAGAGCTAGTTAATATTCAAGCACCACCTCCTCCAAGCTCAAGATCAGTGCATCTCTATCACTAAGAAATCAATCAAAAGATGCAGAAGACCTGCATGAATGAGGAAGGAGCTTCTGGAAAAAACTCAAATGGAAGAAGGAAGATTACAGAATGTGGGAAAAGGGAATGGCCACTTGGGAGGAACACAGAATTGTTTTCAGAGTATGCAGGGGCGCAACAAGGAAGGCTAAAGCCCACTTGGAACTAAATCTGGAGTGAGATGTCAAGGACAACAAGAAGGACTTCTCCAAGTACATTGCCAGCAAAAGGAATACTATGGAAAATGTGGGCCCACTGCTGAATGAGATGGGTGTCCTGGTGATGAAGGATACAGAGAAGGCAAAGTTACTGAATGCTTTCTTTGCTTCAGTCTTCACTGCAAAGGTCAGCCTGCAGGAATCTCAGACCATGGAGGTAAGAGTAAAAGTAAAAGACTTTCCCTTAGTTAAGATAGAATGGGTTAGAGATCATTTAGGAAAACTTGATACACACAAATCCATGGGCCCTGATGTGATGCACTCATGAGGGTTGAGGGAGCTGGCAGATGTTATTGCTAAGCCACTCTCCATTATCTTTGAAAGGTCATGGAGAACATGAGAGTGCCCGAGGAATGGAGGAAAGCCAATGTCATTCCAGTCTTCAAAAAGGGCAAAAAGAAGGACCCAGGAAACTACAGGCCAGTCAGCCTCACCTCCGTCCCTGGAAAGGTGATGGAACAGCTCATTCTAGATGTCATCTCCAAGCAACTGAAGGAAAAGAAGGTTATCATGGAATGGTAGACATGGATACACAAAGGGGAAATCATTCTTGACCAATCTGACAGCCTCCTCTGATGGCACGACTGGCTGGGTAGATGAGGGGAGAGCAGTGGATGTTGTCCTTTGACTTTAGCAAGGCTTTTGACACTGTGTCCCATAACATCCTCATAGGTAAGCTTAGGAAGTGTGGGTTAGATGAGTGAACAATGAGGTGGATTGAGAACTGACTCAATGACAGAGCTCAGAGGGTTGTGATCAGCACAGAGTCTAGTTGGAGGCCTGCAGCTAGCAGTGTTCCCCAGGTGTCAGTACCCAGGTACCCAGTCCACAGGTGTCCAGTCTTGTTCAACATATTCATCAATGACCTGGGTGATGGGACAGAGTGTACCCTCAGCAGGTTTGCTCATGACACAAAACTGGGAGCGGTGGCTGACACACCAGATGGCTGTGCTGCTATCCAGTGTGACCTAGACAGGCTGGAGAGTTGGGCAGAGGGGAACTTAATGAAGTTCGACAAAGGCAAGTGTAGGGTCCTGCACCTAGAGAAGAATAATCCCATGCACCAGTACAGATTAACGGTTGACCTGCTGGAAAGCAGTTGTGCAGAGAGGGACCTGGGAGCCCTGGTGCACAATAAGTTGACCATGAGCCAGCAACACATCCTTGTGGCCAAGGTGGCCAATGGTATCCTGGGGTGCAATAAAAAGAGCGTGGCTCGCAAGTTTAGGGAGGTTATCCTCTCCTTCTACTCTGCTCTGCTGAGGACACATATGTAGTACTATGTCCAGTTCTGGGCTCCACAATTCAAGGAAGACAAGGAGCTACTGGAGTGAGTCCATCAGAGGGCTACAAAGACGATCAGAGAGGACTGGAGCATCTTTCTTGTGAGGAAAGGCTGAGAGACCTGGGTCTGTTTAGCCTAAAGAAAAGAGTGAGAGGGGATCTATCAATGCTTGTAGATATCCAAAGGTCAGGTCTTAAAAGGATGGGGCCAGACTCTTTTCAGTGTTGCCCAGCAACAGGACAAGAGGCAACAGGCACAAACTGAAACCAGGAAGTTCCATCTAAACATGAGAAGGAACTTCTCTACTCTGAGGGTGGCAGAGCAGTGGAACAGGGCATGCCCAGAGCTGTGGAGTGTCCTTCTTTGGAGATATTCAAAACTTGCCTGGATGCAATCCTGTGCAACCTGCTGTAGGTGAACCTGCTCTGGCAGGGAGGTTGGACTAGATGATCTCTAGAGGTCCTTTCCAACCCTTACCGTTCTATGATTCTCTGATTCTCTGATTCTGTGAAATGCAAATTCTATATTCTACATAGGGCAAAGAATGACCTATTGTCATGGTTTAACTCCAGACAGGAGCTAGGACCATGCAGCTGCTGGCTTACTCTCCCTACTTGCAATGAGGGAGAGAATCAGAAGAGTAGAAGTGAGGTAAAACTCATCAGTTGACATAAAGACTGTTTAATAAGTAGATCAAAAGCTGAGCATGCAAGCAAAGCAAAACAAGGAATTCTTTCACTACTTCCCATCAGCAGGCAGGTGTTCAGCCATCTCCAGGAAAACAAGACTCCATCACGCATAACACTTACTTGGGAAGATGAAACTCCATTACCTCAAGCATTTTCCCCTTCCTTTGTCTTCCTCAAGCATTATAGTCTGGGCATGACATCATATATCCCTTTTGTCAGTTGGGGTCAGCTATCATGGCTGTGTCTCCTCCCAACATTTTGTGCACTCTCTGCTCGCTGGCTGGGAATTGTGAGGAGAAGAAAAGGTCTTGACTGCTTAGCAACAACCAAAACCACTAGTGTGCTATCAACACTATTTCTCATCCCAAATCCAAAACATAGCACTATACCAGCTGCTAGCAAGAAAGTCAGCTCCATTCCAGATGAAACCATGACACTTACTGAATCATTTACCTGCTCTTTGCATTGACAGGTGATACTGATGAGAAATATATCACTAAATCATGACAGTATTTCACTCCCTTTCCTCCTCAGTAAAACAGGAAAACTTATAAAAAGTATGGTAAAATCCAGCAAATCTCAATTTAGAAGTCGAATTTTTGGCTTATCCTTGAGATATGATATTTCTGTATATTCTATCAATCTCGATTAGATTTTAAAGACTGATATCAAACTGAAGTTCTCTTTTATAAGGTTAATTTTTATTAAGTTCCCCAACTACCAAACCCAAGATTATGCTCAGATTAAATGGACTATTAATTAAAAAGTCAGTAGAGGAAATACACACGGTGGAAACCAATTAAATCAGCTGGTGTTCCAGTTAGCAGTAACGCTACTGTAGTTCCAGATATTCTCTGGCATGATTGTATCAGAACCCAAATATTTTAATTTTTTTATGATAGAAATTATTTGATCATCTCTTTAAGGAAGCAATAAAGGATAGAAAATGTCTCCTTTTTTTTTTAATGTTTCTGTTCATCTTTATGATTTTTGTGTCTGAGCTGTCTACTTATTTACATAAATACCAAATGTCAAAATACTTTTGTCAGAAAATACATCTGTTCCAAAACACTGGGCTAAAGTGACCAGAAAGACCTAATTCAGTATTAAGCCTGACTTTGTTCTTAAATTTTTGATGAGCTAGTTCTCTTAATATTTTTTTACTGTATTAAACTGTCAAAATTTGCTGTATATAATTCTTTCTATTTTTCTTGTCTCTGCAAAGCATATGTATTTGCCTTTGGTAACAATTATTCGTATTGGATTTTTAATATGTTATGTTAATGGTAATTCACTTACGGAAATCATAGGTGATATGGAAATTGCAGCTCCAGTACTGTGTCCAGTTCTCAGCTCCACAGTTCAAAAAGGACAGGGAACTGCTGGAGAGGGTACAGTGAACGGCTACGAAGATGGTTGATGACTGGAATATCTTTCTTATGAGGAAAGGCTGGGGGACCTGGGTCTCTTTAGTCTGGAGAAGAGAAGACTGAGGGGGGATCTCATCAATGCTTATAAGTACTTAAAGGGAGGGTGTTGGGAGGATGGGGGCCAGTCTTTTTTCAGTGGTGCCCAGCGACAGGACAAGAGGTAATGGACACAAACTTGAATATAGTGAGTTCCATCTGAACATGAGGAGGGACAATGCAATATTCTTTTGGCTTTCTACATCATCTCATTTATCATGTAAATGAATTGACAGTAGCATTCAGATTTCTTTGCATAATATCCCAATAAAAACCCCATCATTTACAAAGGCTGTGAAAGGTTGTTGTACACAAAATCACTATTCACTATGGAACAATCAATTTTTAAAGATAAGTAAACTGTAGAATTGTGTACGGTAAATTGTACACATGCAATTGTCTTAGATACATTACAATAAATAATTCTATTATTTATGTATTAATGAAAGGGTTTTGTCCCATCAGAAAGGAGACTTTAAACTTGTTTTGCCAATATGAGCTAAAGTGTGCTGAAGTCCCAAAGAGGAAAACAGAATATTACCTAGACCAAAAAGTTTGAAACATGTTTAAATTGAAGAAGGTTCAGTGTAAAATTGCACTCTCTAGCTTTTGGTTCTGACAAAAAAAACCCAACCCGGAATTAAGACTAGAACATGTTAATTGGAACAATAAGTGGCAGTTTATGCAAATATAAATGTTTTAATTTTATGTTGATTTTTGTGAAGTCATAGTCTTACCTCTCCCTCAAATAAAATTTTGCAAATAGTTCATATAACAATAGTTCCTCATATTGTATTATGCATATCCATTATGTATATCCTTTAAGAAATGATTGTTTTATGGTACTTTTTATTTGCAAGATTACAGTGTACCTTACATTTTTGCATAAAACCCCAACTTGTTCTGTTTGCATTACACAGAGAAATTATTTAGCTGTCATAGAAATAATAATTTCTGAACAGAACAACAATGTTGTTTAAATGTATATAGCACTGATCAACAGATGGAGAATAACACATCCACTCTACGGAGACAAAAATCTTGATTAAAAGATGGATTGAAATATATATGAAAATAGTCAAGTTCAACTTTTGTTAAAAATCACTAAGTCTTTAAATAGTTTGATTACTCTGGAAGTTGTTTCCTTATTCTGCATGAAATGCCAGACTTGTAATTTTTTATTTCTCCCTCTCTCTCTTCACTTATAGAGGGGTATTTCTATAGTAAGAAATTAGAGAAAATACATTTTTCTTTATTACCAAAGCTAATG
The DNA here is from genome assembly GCA_013398295.1 of Chionis minor. Taxonomy (NCBI): domain Eukaryota; kingdom Metazoa; phylum Chordata; class Aves; order Charadriiformes; family Chionidae; genus Chionis; species Chionis minor. Next base: position 45,745 of record VZSF01007155.1, read on the forward strand.
TCTGAGTAATTAGCTGATGTCTGAGATTTCTTTTAAGGTGCCTAATCCTGATACCGCTTACCTTGTGAAAACTGGCGAATGCACAGATAGAGGTGCTCTGACTCCAGCCATACTAATATCGTTGAAGATGACTCACAATTTTATGCAAGGAAAGTATTAATCAGTAAATCCTGTCAGGTCTTTTTCCTAAAATAAATGGTAATGCTTTCTATCTCTGCTGCAATCACAGAATGAACGGCAGCTAATCCTGATGTATAATTCTGGACAAAATGATTCTTCTTCTTCCAGTAATCCACCATCTGATGAGTCACTTCTTACTTTCTGACTGTTGGATAGGCAGATCTCCTACAGGAAGGAAATGTTTCACATACCAAGGTCAATAATATTGATATTTCAAGCCTGCTTAGGAGGTGTATTGTCAGTTACTGTGAATAAGCCTCTGTTCTCATCACATATCTGTTCCCTTTTAAGGACTGTTCTTGTGACAGAAAGCAATGATGTAGCTTACCATGGCTTAAAGCTGAGGAATGTCACAAAATTAAACTTATTCATTGTCACCAGTTTTACTTGCTATGAAACTATCAACTAAGTAAACATGGCCAATTTCATGATGCCAAGGTTTAATGTCAATGCTAGCTATCATGGCCACTGTATGTTTTTAATCCATGGAGAGATCATATATGACAAAGAAAAAAATTGTGAAAATAACATTAATTAGTGAAAACGGATCCACTGAAAATTAATTCTAACTGCATGTTTAACTAAGGTATTCTAATGTTCACAGTTTTCTAGAAGCTGTAATTTAGCTTGCAAGATAAGAACTGAACTGGACTACTTTAACTTAATACCTTCTATACCTTCAAGTCTCCTAAAATGTACATAGATCCAACGGAACACCATCAAGTCAATGAGGAAGAGTCTGAGCAATAACCTGACCAAAATAAAGCAGAGATGCAAATCCAGATGATATCCAGAAATGCCAGTTAAATCCCTAGTTATGCATGGAATATGTAGCCTGTGTGCCCTACCCCAGATTCACAGTATCTAATATCAAGCATATAACACAACATTTAAAATACAAATTACCTAATTACACACTGTGTACTCAGGTAAATTTCTGAAGGATGAATGAAGGAAGCTGGGTTCCCTCTTTGTGTGCGTTTTGTTTCTCTGTTGTCTTCTTTCTCTTCTTTCTTCTTAATTTGGGTTTAATAACCCTCCAGCTTAGCTAATGAGAGTATTCGCTGACACACTGCTGAGAACTGCTGAGGAAAGAAGCAGCTAAAAGCAATGTATTACACAGCTTGATGCTTCTATGAGTTTACTTGGTCTTTGCCAGGCTGATAAGAGAAAGTGTGCATGTGTGCTTCTCTAACAAAAAATTTGCAAGTTAAATGTCATCACTAGCAAGAAATACTACAGCTTAATCTTTCTGCTTTGGTTTCCTATCTTTTTTTCTTTTTCTTTTAGAAAACTGAACTGCAATTAACAATAGCAGCAATGGCTCCAAGCTGTCTTGCCTGCCTTCTCTTTTCCTTGAAAAACAGGCTTTTTGGGGCATTTTAAATACATTTTAAAATAAAACCATGTAATGTAACATACTTTACATCTAAATATTATATACATGTACACAATTGAAGGAAAAAAGGTATACTGTTAATATTACAACGTTCAGTGTTATCTCATGCTTGTTTTCTGCTCTTTTTTATAGTTCTGATAAAGTTTTTAAGGTTATTACTAATGAAAACTGATGAAGCAGAAGCACATATCTATGTCAAAACTATAAACATATGTAAAAAAGAAATTTTGTTCAGTAACATAGCATGAGATGAGCACACATTCAGGTTCTGTGACGGTTTTCAGATGCTCTGTAGATCTGGGTATAAAGCTGTACTGACATTCTAAGTAGGATTCATCTTAAGAATCAGACATCTTAGCATAAGTGTTTGCTTGAATAAAGATGAATACCTCTTCTCTTTTGTCACTTTTCCAGGTTTAACAAATAAAATATCTCTGACATAAACTTTAAAGTAAGTGGCACTTTATAAAAAGGATGAATTTTTTGTTGGTTTGGTTGGGGTTTTTTTAAAGATAATATGACAGATGAACTTTCATAGCTAGAGAGCTTGAAGTTTCTCTCTCAGTTCACCATCTGCAAAAGATAGTGCTGTTCTTTACCTTGCATTAGATACATTGTTGTCTGATGTTCTTAACTGCAAAAGTACAGAATGCTGTCAATAAGCAAATGTGGTTTATTAGATATATTTTACTGTAAAAGCAAAGTGTAACATGTATAGATTTACTCCTCATCAATAAATCCTGTCTGTTGGTTTTTATGTATTATTCTTGTAAGGATCAGATTTTACAAAACTGCATATATTTTTAAAGCACTCTCAGTAAGCTTGCAAAGGAAATAATCAAGTTGCACATGATACAAATAATTGCTGCCATCAAAAATTGTTGGATATTTGTACTTTACATTTTATAGTTCTTCAGGATCATCTTTTCTTACCAAATTTGACTGCAAATTCATATCTCTACTCATATGTAGTAGGCATATTTCAAAGGTAAATTCTCTTCAGTAGTGATACTAAGGATCTGAAGGATTATTGAGCTTTCGTTTTGTTTTCATTTTCTGTTGGAAAAGCCTGATCCTAGTCATTTTGTTCTGGTAACACTATTGTGTCAATGCTCTAGCGCAATTGGTTAGTAACCTCATGTTTTTGTATTTCAAAGGTAAAGAATTTTAACTATTTTAATCAGCTTTTTTGTTTGTTTTATTTTAGGGAAGGGTTGTTCTGTTTGTTCTTCTGATTTATCTTTGAATGAGAAGGTACTACTCCTTGAATTGTGTGTCTCACACCAATAAATTACATTATCATTTAGCACGAGATGTTACTGCTCTTCTTGTCTACTAACTCAATGTGAAGGCTTTGCTGTGCTGAAGGGTTGCAGGAAAAAATATATTTAAATATCCCAACATATTTTTTGTTATTTTTCAACTTTTCTGAACTGTTAAATTACACAAAAACCTTAACCCCATTATAATATTAAAAAATTGTGTGTCATGCAAAATAATAATAATAATAATAATAATAAAAATTAAAAAAAATGTCCCAGAAACTTTAAAGTGTTTTTTTTTTTTCCCTGAAAAATCTTATAAAGACAATATGTGATGTTCAGAGGATCAGTGAAACTGAAAATGGAAACAGAGAAGAATTTTAATGGTCATGTTGTATATCCCTCTATGTCTTCTTCATTATTTCCCCATTCAGATATCAATTTAGATATGTAACAAGGCCCAGCTGCTTACTTCAGGTATTTCCAACCTTGTTTTGTAAAGGCTAATAGAGATTCTGTGTATGTTTAAATGATATATGCAGACAGAAGCTCCCTATGTCCATGCTTCAAACAGGCATGAGTTGTTTCACTTGAACTGAATAATCTGAAAAATGTAGTATTGGTGTCATGTTAACCTGAGTTAATAAACTGTACTTGAAATTTGAGTCCATCTGAACTAGTTTGAATGGCTTTTGCAAGGATCTTGTAGAAATATGATCCTGCAATTTATGAATAACAGGTAAACATAAGTGTCAAGTTACTTGTGGCTGGTATTGCATTGTGTGACACTGCAGTGCATGGACAAGCTTCTTTTACACTTAACATGTAGCTAAGGCCCAGATCAGAAAGGCATAGCTATGTTGTTAGAAAAATGAAGGTCAAGGAGAGTTGCCTGGCAAGGAGGCCATTAGGTTGGAATGACTTTCCCCCACACTGCCCTGACTCCATGCTAAGTAGGGCTAGTTCTTTTTGCAGACAAATTCCTGAGTCCACATTGAGTCGAGATGAGGCACTTGCCTCATCTCAGTGCCACCTTTATGACTTTTAGAATAGTTTTATAAATGTATTATAACTATTAAACATAGAATCATACAATGTTAGGGGTTGGAAGGGACCTCTGGAGATCATCTAGTGCAACCCCCCTGCTAGAGTGGGTCCACCTATAGCAGGTTTGCACAGGATGGCGTCCAGGTGGGTTTTGAATGTTTCCAGAGAAGGAGACTCCACCACCTCTCTGGGCAGACTGTTCCAGTGCTCTGCCACCCTCAAAGGAAAGAAGTTCCTCCTCATGCTTAGATGGAACTTCCTATATTCGAGTTTGTGCCTGCTACCTCTTGTTCTATCACTGGGCACCACTGAAAAAAGACTGGCCCCATCCTCCCAACACCCTCCCTTTAAGTATTTGTAAGCATCGATGAGATCCCCCCTCAGTCTTCTCCAGACTAAAAAGACCCAACTCCCTCAGTCTTTCATTGTAAGAAAGATGTTCCAGCCCTTCCAGCCCTTGATGTTCCAGCCTGAAGATCTTTGCAGCCCTTCACTGTACCCTCTCCAGCGTTCCCTGTCCTTTTTGAACTGTGGAGCCCAGAACTGGACACAGCACTCCAGATGCAGCCTCACCAGGGCAGAGTAGAAGGGGAGGATGACCTCCCTCGACCTGCTTTCACCCCAGGATGCCGTTGGCCTTCTTGGCCACAAGGACATGTTGCTGCCTCATGGTCAACTTGTTGTCCACCAGGACTCTCAGGTCCCTCTCTGCACAGCTGCTTTCCAGCAGCTCAGCCTGTAACCTGTACTACTGCATGGGTTTATTCCTCCCCAGGTGCAGTTCCCTACACTTGCCTTTGTTGAACTTAATGATTAAGTTCCTCTCTGCCCAACACTCCAGCCTGTCCAGATCACCTTGAATGGCAGCACAGACTTCTGGTGTGTCAGCTACCACTTCCAGTTTTGTGTCATGAGCAAACCTGCTGAGGGTACACTCTATGCCTTTGTCCAGGTCATTGATGAATACATTGAACAGGACTGGACCCAGTACTGACCCCTGAGGAACACCACTAGTCACAGGCCTCCAACTGGACTCTGCCCCACTGATCACAACGCTCTGAGCTCTACCTGCCAGCCAGTTCTCAATCCACCCCATTCATCTAACCCACATTTCCTCAGTTGCATGGTGGTCTATCAAGAAAGTGTTCTTACAAAGTGAAAGTGAGGGCATATGATGTTGCAATCAGGCTTCCTAACCTGATTGGGAGTTCTGGAAAACAGAAACTGAAGCCCAGAAGTGAGAGATGGAGTTGCAAATGGAGAAGACACATGAAGAGGAAAGGCAGAAAGGAGTGCTTTCCTGGCACTGCTCAGGGGCAGAAGATCTAAAGATTCCCTTAGACTCCTGTACATCCATGTGCAGAGCACAGCCAACGGACAGGAGGAATTGCAAGCCCAGGTAGAGAGCTACACAACTGCAAAACTATCAGAATCACAGTGACTGGGCAGGAGAGCATGTACAACTGTGACATGGCTATGACTTCAGGGAAAACAGGCAAGGGGAAGAAGAAAAGGAAGTTTTGTCCTGTGTTAAGGACTTCCTTGATTGTACAGAGCTCCTGCACAAAATGGGAGATGTGTCTGTTGGCAGTCATTGAGTTAAGATAAGCAGGAAGAAATCCTGGGGGTGTTGTGATAGAATTAAATTGTGGTCAGTTCCAAACTGCTTGCCTAAGAATATAATTCAGCTTAAAGAAGACTGAGTAGTGACTACATTGCTTCTTCATGACGGGGGAGGGAGACAAAAGTGTTGCTCTCTTCTCTCTGGCGTCTGGTAGTTGATCTCTCTGATGCCTGGTGATAGAATGTGAGGGAATGGCTTAAAGTTGCATCAGGGGAAGTTCATATTGGATGTTAGGAAAAGTTCTTCACTGAGAGGGTAGTCAAGCACTGGAACAAGTGCTTGGGAAGTGGTCATGGCCCCAAGACTGTTGATGTTCTAGAAGCATTTGAACAATGCTCTTAGACAGATGGTTTAACTTTTAGATTGCCCTTTGTAAAGTCAGGAGTTAATGATCTTTGTGGGTCCCTTCCAATGCAGGATTTGTTATGATTTTATAAGAAGAGGTTATGTACAAGGCTTTCTAGAACTGAAACTTACTTGGTGTAAGTATCCTGGTCACAGAGCCTTACCTGTCTCCAAAAGTTCCTAGACAGAACTGGTGATACTGCTGCAAATACTAGAATGACTTTTTGCTCATAATGCTGTGTTTGACCTGCTGCTCCTAAGACTCTGGGTCTCACAAGAGAAGAACCTGGCTTCTCCAGCCTGGAAAGCTGGCTGGGTGTATTTGTTTGTTTGTTTGGGTTTGGGTTTGTTTTTTTGTTTCTTTGATTTTTGTTTTGTTTTCCGGCAGTTATTTTTTTAATAAAACTGACTGTGTTTAATAAAAAAAGCCTCACCAATGAATCATTCCATTGTGCATAAAGAATAGGACTTTCAGCAGAAAACCCACTTGGCTAAGCAGGGACCTTGTTGATGAACTAAAACACAAACACAGAGTATAATAGAGATGGAAACTAGGGTAGGTAAAAAAAGAGTACACTAAAATAATTATTTGAGTAACCAGGAATTCTGTTCCCAAACCTCTGTATATACTGTTATGATTTGGGAAGGACATAGCAGCCAGCAGTGGGGCAGCAACAATATTACACTTACGATTACTTAGAGAAGCTGGACAGAATCATATCCATGGGACTGACTAGTCATCACCCAATGGTACTGAAAAAGTTGGCTCATGTGGCTGAGATCGACACCTGCCTTTTGCAAAAAATGCGGTGAGTAGGAAGGCCCCTCATGACAGGGAAAATCTGAAATTATAACCATCTTTTAAAAGCAGGTAGTAGAAACTGGAATTGTAGGTTGGCCAGTTTTATCTCAGCTCCTTGAGATATTAAAAAATATAGTCTCCTGGAATCCATTCCCAAGTGCATAAAGAGGATGTTCAGAATACCAAAGGCAAATCATGCTTGACCAAATTATTGCCATCCTCGGTGCAATGATTGGCTATGTAAAAAAGGACATGGTAGTGTTTCTTGACATCAGAGAGGTTTCTGACCCTGTTTCCCACAGCATTCTCTTTTGGTAAATGGACAGGTGGATGGAGGTTAACTGTAAGTGATTTGGACATCTGGGCCTAAAGCATATTGAACAATGGCTGGACATCCAGCTTACAGGTGGATGAGAGTTCCCCAGCCATCAATAATAAAGTCCATACTGTTCACCATCTTCATCAACAACCTGGATGATGACAAATAGTACACCCTCAGCAAATTCAGAAATAGCACTGTATCAGGAAGAGTGGCTGACACAATAAATGGCAGACCTCGGCAGTTACTCTAAGTGCTTCATAAACCTCTGCAGAAAAGCCATGAATTTCAGAAAGGAGAAAGACAATCTAGATACAGACTAAGGAACTAGTGGTTGAATAGGACCTGGGAGATGCAATGGATACCACGCCAAGCATAAGCCAACAGTCACTGATTGCAAATCAAATGAACTGCTTACTACAGCAAATGAAAGTACAGCCTATGGAGATTCAATAGCAGTGTGACCAGCAGACAAATAGAAGGATCCTCTGCTCAGAAGGCCTGGCAGGTGAGGCCTGGAATATTGTGTCCTGTTTGGAGCTCAGAGTTCAAGGGAAAGGTGGGAAAATTGGAGAGGGTCGAGCAGAGAGCTATCAAGACAATCAGGCCTAAACCACATGGTCTAGGATGAGAAATTAAGGGCACTCGACTTGTTTGGTCTGGGGAAGGGGAGGCTAAGGGACAGTTTAGCAGGAGATTTAATTGCTTGAAGGTTAGTTCCAAAGATAATAGAACCAAGCTTTTCTCCATACTGCCAAATTATATAACAAAGGTCAATGGCCAGAAATTTTATTTTGAGATGATCTGATTTAGAAGATTTGTTGTTCGGAGGATAATCTAAAACTCCTAAGGAAAAAAGAAAAAAAAAAGAAAAGAAAAGAAAAAAATGTTAATATTTTTGAGTAACAGTCTCTTTCATATAAACATCTATGCCTCACCTATAGACACCTAAGAGAATGCATGAAGTCTGTCATTCTTCTCAGTCTTACTTTGACTACAGAACTTCTTTTCAGAAAGGAGATCTGATTCTCCAGGCCTGTCATTTACGCCTGTGCAAAGTTGATGGATTTCTATAATAGCAAAAAACATTCCTTTTACGTGCAGTCTTGATAGACAGATATAAATGATACAATAGGTCAAGGCAGTTGGGGCTCAGTGCTTTAAAAAGAACTCAGTACCCAGTGTACCATGAAAGAGTCAGGAGGTCACCCACAGATACAGCTTGTACTATGTCTCTTATTTAAGTTAGATTCAAGGTCTGTATTTACAAATAGGCAATTGCTTTCATTGTAACTCCCTTCATACTGTTTCCCACATATTTAGTCAAAACAAAAGTAAAGAATGTGAAGGACTGGGATTCACATGGTCAAAGGGTATTTCAGTGAAGAAGAGATGTATGTTATGCCTTTATCTCCCATTTAACCTGCATTTGAAAAGTAGTATTTAGTGAACCTGATAGTGATAAAATCTTTACTTTAGTATGGCTAGTATTTCAGTATGTGATTTTAACCAGCAGCCTCTGTAATCTCCTGCATTTTTAAGAAATATCTATATAAATTGTTCTATTTGTATAGATCATGGGTTTATGTTTTCCATTTCTAGAGACCACCTAAGGCATAATTCTACTAGCAGTTGTTGAGGTATATTTGAACAAGGGACTTGAATGTCATGTTTGAACACATCATAAGGTCAAACTTAAAGTATTTTAGTATTTTTTTCTCTTTTTTGTGTACCATTTAGATGACGGCTAAAATCGTCAGAACCCCTGCTACAACCTATTAAAATGGGAGCATTCCTATTGTGTTTTTTTCTCGTTAAGAGACCAGAACTGCTTTGTTAAGGAAAGGATTTTATCCAGAATTATTAATGGGAACATGTTAATTTCTTGCAAACAAACCTGCAGGAGTCAACAGGAGCAGGAACCATCACTCTTTAGGGCTGAAAAAACCTGCCAATCATCTGATTAGTGGCATCCTGCATGTGTGAAATACTTTTTTTTATTCTGGCAAGATCTGGTTTCTGTAAGCAGCCAAGGCTATGTCTAAAATGAACTCATCAACCAATGGGTCTGGGCCTCCTAATCGTCCAGAAAGATTTTTTTTTAGTATTTTTTTCTTTTTAATGTAATCTGCGGCACAGCTCCTTTCCAAGACACTATAAAGCAGAAATGAGAGAGTATTGATATCTGCCAGGGTCTTAATTTTAAAAAGAGTTAGGATAAATGAACCCAGAGGTATGAGATACTTGGAGTCCTCCAGGGTCCACAGGACTCCTCAGACTCCTTTTACACCAAAATTTACTGGGAGCTGTGATCCATAACTTTCTGTGAGGGGCCACAACTGATGACTTCCCTCTCATGCTGATTTCACAGCTCAACGGCAGCCCAAAGCTCCTACCCTTCAGTGTAAAAAGATTTTCCTTCTGCAAAAGATGTTGCTTTTAATTCCCTATTCCTACTGAACTCAGCACTCAGTTTGAGCTTCTGCCACACAGAGAGAGACTCTTACACATACGAAAAGCTGTCATAAATCCTTCTTCTTTTACTAGTTCTTATAAAGATCCTTGTCTAACATAAAGCAGATTATTGTCAGCAGAAAGCAGCTGTCCCTAGCTCCCAGATCATGCTGATGTCTGTAGCAGATGATCTCCTGTTGAGCTTGGATCTGTACCCTGCCTTTTGCCCCCACTTTGCACACTAAGGATGTACAAACGTGCCGTGCCGGTCCAGCTTACTCTACAGGCAATCAGGTCTGGGAGGAATGTGAAGCAATATGTCTTATGGAAATACATATTATAATAGAAAAAGTTTATTATTTTGATTTAACTTTTTCTCTGGGCTGAATTATTTCATATTCTTGCAGGATGTGAACAGGCAAGAGAATGAAAGTGTCACATTGTATTGGGGTATTATAATGTATAAGAATATTACAAATAATAACCATCAGAGTGAACCTACAACTTAATTCAGTGTTTACTTTCTGGAAAGTAAAGTAAAAAAGTGTCAAGAAATTGCTATAAGATACAGTATTCTCTGATGAAGTGGAACTTCCACAGAGTAGTCATTAGAAAATGCAGTATTTAATCTGAAAGACAGATAGGCTTCACTAGGGGTTTTTTTTGGAATAAGAAGATAAATAATCTGTTCTTTAAGGTTCCTAAGCAATATTCTGTTAGTAATACACAGCGCTTATTTTGGGCAAACTTTTATCATGATCTGTTCAAGTAATCTGTTTTTATTTAACTCTATGGTGCCTTTTTTTTTTTACAAGGGGTTAAATTCTTAAGAGGCTTATACATGAAAATAAAATATAGTCCACTAACAAATAGCTTTATAGGAGCAGCTCAGGGTAACAAGTAGCTGAACAGTCTTTTCACCTGTTTTGGGTTTTTTTTTAACCTGTCTCATTCTCTCTCTCTGTGTTCTACTTAATATTTTAATAAAATTGATTGTAGTTGTCTACACTTTGTACAACCATATATGAAGTTGTTAACTGAACAGGCTTTTTTCCACAACAAGAGAGTTACAGATTGTAAGGACTTTCACTTTTTGGTAGTAAATATGTTCATACTTAAAATTATTCTGTGAGTTTTGCAGATACATTAAAAAACTAAACAAAGGCAAGGAGGCCATACCATACTGAATGATAACAAATGGTGCTATTAAAATGAATTTTCATTACTATATTCACAAGCAAGCAACAGATTACATCCACTTATTAAGCCTGATCTGATCTTATTTTGTGGGCAGTGGGTGCTTTCCTAATGACTTCTAAAAAATTTGCATCGGTCCTGTAATAAACACAGAACACAGATATTTGAGAAAAGATGATTACATGTTTTATAAAACATCTTAAAGTTGCATTTATTTTTAAGAGTACACTGCAATACCAGCAAACATTCAAAAGTAAGAACCATGGCTTAGCCAATGGTCTATAAGTAGAACCAAAAGCCTGCATTCATAAAAGGTTTTGCCATATATAAAGCTTGAAGTTACAGATTCCTGGTCCTATGTGATCACCACCGATACTCAGCATGCAGCACTCATGTCATAGATTAAAGAGGATGTTTTACTTACGGGAAATATAAGATTGCCTGTAGAAAACTCATTACACAATCATAACCAAAATGTTTTTATTAAATTCATCTTTGTATTTTACCTTATTTATAATAATGATGAAATAGAATAATTCTGGATTAAAGCCCTTTATTTTGTTATTACTTAGCCTTCTCTGCTTTTATATTTTTTTCATTTCTAGTTCTACCAATTAATGTGCCTTTTTCTGAATATTGATCTGAATTTCTAGATTGTTAGTACCACATATTTGTCAGTGTCTTTGAAAAGCTTTACTTATCCATTTGATTAGAATCAGTACAGTATGCCTGTATTTGATATTCCAGTCCTTGGCTTTTATTTGTGAAGTTTAATAAGACATCATTTAAGATAAAATTGAGGAGACATAAAAATAATTAAGTTAATGAAAGTTACTTTTCAAAATTTAGCTACGGACTATGTCAATGTAATCTGGTATTATTTCAACACAATCATAAGTTTTAAAAACTAAAAATACAGTAATATCTCTTCCTTTAATAAGCATTATAGAAATATTATGATACAATATTTAAAGATTATATTCAGCCGATGAAATGTAAGGATCTGCATGTAAGCTAGACAACAGTTTCCCCATAGAGTAAATTAAAGAAACAGGCATATCTAGAACACCACTAGCCTTAGTATGAAGTAAAATGTCTTGTATTTCAGATAAATTATAAATGACAAGTGTTTACTTCTGTCTGTTGTGCTTATAATCTAATCACTTTCTAATACATAAACACTTGCATGATCGATATCTAAAATTAAACTGAAATTAGTAGCACATAATTTCTGATTATATATATTACAGAGACCAAAAAATAAGCAGTGTGCGCATGAATGCAAAGGACTTTATAACTTATTTTGCCACAGAGATTCTGATATTAAGGTCTTAGATTTCTTACTCTGTTTCTTACTAATCATGCCACCTAACATTGCTTTACACATCTCTGCCCAGTAGGATGTATTTTTTCGGTCTGGCAGCTCCAAAGACAACCCTGGAGAGCAGTGCACTTGCTCTTGTCCAGCTATTCTGGCTCTCTGGAAAACTGATAAGTAGAAGGAAGACAGAAGATGATGATGTATGCTAAGAACTTCCTCTTGCTGTTCTGACTGTCCCCTTGACAAGTCTTTTTATATGACTACCAATTAACTTAAAACATATAGGTTTTTAATTATTCAGAAATTAATAAAAGGAAAACATAATGTCACTCGTTTGAGAGTAATCAATTGATGTTCCCCACACACAAACCCTGGGCCCTTTCTCATAGAAGCCTGTGCATAGTCTTTTTCTCTGAGGACCAGCTTAGAAATGTCATAAAACTCAAGATTTGCTTCTAGTTAAATTAAGAAAAGCACAACTGAAAGTCATTTTTTGTGTATTAGTGACCTATTTCACAATGTTTATAATTAAGATATCAAATCCTCAGAAAAAAAAAAATCCCTCTAGAGGGTTTATCACACTGATATCTCAGTCCAGAGAGAAACCAGCAATTATACTCCCAGTAATAAGGAGTGAATTCAAGTGAATTAGCATTAAGCAAAATTATTAAGTTTAAGTTAAAGGAGAAATCCATCAACTCGGACATAGCAGTACATTATAATATCACTGGAAATGGCAACCTCAGCAAGATCTCATCTCAGTTCTCAAGCCATTATGACCTATCTGCCTATGTAAGGATGCTTGCTATGACCATCAGAGACCATCAGATGTTTATGTTTCATCTCAGTGATTTTTGCAAGACAGCATAAAGATAAAGACAATGCCATTATTTGTAAGAATGTATCTAGAATCCCCATGACTAAATTGTTTCGTCTGTATGATGATGCTGTTTCTATGAGGACATTATGACACAGGACAGTAGCTTATGCAATTTCACCTGGTGAGGTGAACTGTGGACAATTTCAACAGACCTACATGCAAAGCAGCTTTCACTACTTTGAAAGTAAAATAAGCTACCTCAGCCTTAGTGAACTCAAAGTGTGCACACTTGGGAAATGAGTCCAGAAAATTTAGCAGCATATTAACATCCTGGCTTATTAAGCATTTTTCATTTAGCTAATCCATGAATGATTGAGATTCAATTAATTCAGTCAGCTGACTGAATCATCTCTTTCTTTGATGAAAAAAGTTGATGAAGATCATGATGAGAAAACTGATGTATTTCTCCTTAGTTTCTCTGGAAACACAAGCCATAAAAGTGATGTTCTTTAAGTGTGACGTAGTTGGCTGTGCTGTTGCTAAGCCAGTCACAGATATGACAAAATATTATATTGATGCAAAGGCGGAGAAATGAATCAATCGGATACATCTGAGCTAATTTCCCTGGGCTGCCTTAATGGTTAACAGAATAAATGAGATCGTATATTTCCAGGACATAATTAATCTTGCCTTAATGCAGACATTTTAAAAAGTTCAGATGAATTTTGCCTGATATGTGTCCATTTCTCCCTTCTTAATCTGAAATAAAATTAGTAAGACTAGCTTGCCTACAATACTGTTGCCTAAGGATATGTAACTGATCTCTAATGTTAATTATAAATCTTACAGTTTCAAATCAGTTTGTTTCTGTCCCCTCAACAGAACAATAGAATACTTCAGTTACTGTGAAGATTTCTCAATAAATCATCTATTTCTTACAAATTTTCTAGAAAAAAACACATATTGTTCCGCTTTGAATTATATTCTAATATGATTAAATATATAGTAAATTATTATTTTAGCTTTTATTATTATTATTTTTCCTGTTAGAGTTTTTAATATACCAATAATACTTCAATTGATGGCCAGTCTTCCAAACAATAGCTCTAAGCTGCTTCTAAGAAACATGTGGCTTTGCACTTTCAAATTTAAGAGTCACTCGAGAAAGAAGAAAAATTATTTCTTTCCAGTTGACCTATCAGCAGTACATGATATTAGTATAAATATATTTTTTTAGAAATAATCACACAGAATCACTGAGATTGGAAGAGACCTTCGAGATCATCGAGTCCAACCATAAACATAACACTGCTAAATCACCCCTAAACCATGTCCCTCAACACCACGTCCACCTGTCTTTTAAATACCTCCAGGCATGGTGATTCCACCACTTCCCTGGGCAGCCTGTTCCAATGTTTGATAATCTTTTCCGTAAAGAAGCTTTTCCTGATATCCAACCTAAACCTCCCCTGGCACAACTTGAGGCCATTTCCTCTTGTCCTACCACTTGTTACTTGGGAGACTGACCGCTAGCTTGCTACAACCTCCTTTCAGGTAGTTGCAGAGAGTGATGAGGTCTCCCCTCAACTTTCTCTTCTCCAGGCTAAACAATCCCAACTCCCTCAGCTGGTCCTCATAAGACTTATTCTCCAGACCCCTCACCAGCTTTGTTGCCCTTCTCTGGACACACTCCAGCACCTCAATGTCCCTCCTATACCGTGGCTTCCCAAACTGAACACAGTACTCAAGCTGCGGCCTCTCCAGTGCTGAGTACAGGGGCACAATCACTTCCCTGCTCCTGCTGGCCACACTATTCTTGATACAGTTCAAGATGGCATTGGCCTTCTTGGCCACCTGGGCACACTGCTGGCTCATGTTCAGCTGGCTGTCGACCAGGACCCCCAGATCATTCTCTGCCAGGCAGCTTTCCAGCCACTCCTCCCCAAGCCTGTAGAGTTGCCTGGGGTTGTTGTGACGAAAGTGCAGGACCCGGCACTTGGACTTGTTAAACATCATCCCATTGGCCTAAGCGCATTGATCCAGCCTGTCCAGAGCTCTCTGTAGAGCCTTCCTACCCTCAGGCAGATCAACACTCCCACTTAATTTGGTGTCGTCTGCAGACTTACTGAGGGCACACTCAACTTCCTCACCCAGATCATCGATAAAAATATTAACTAAGACTGGCCCCAAAACTATGCCCTGAATGACAAAATCTAAGCATGTACCAAAATTAAAAGCTTAGAACTTCTCTTGAGAAAACAGCTTTAAAAACATTGCTGCAAGCACAGTCCATGTGATATCCTCACATTCCAGTAAAAGAGGAGAACATTTAGATGATCCCAAATGGATTTATGTCTTTTTACCAAAGTAGCAGAAAAAACCCCAAATATATTGTTTACGTATGACAAATCAGTTTGGTCTTCTATATTTCATTTACGGAAAACTTCAATTACGAGTCCCATTGGCATTCTTCTAATTTTTTAAAATATATATACACAAATGGTATAAGGATTCTCAGTGTTGAAAACATGTTACTAAGCAAAAATAATTTCTCATCCTCTGTATAATAATATCAAAGATTGAGTATCACACTAGTTCTAGACACTATATGTTTCTAAAACTATGTTGGGTAACAAAAAAAAGTTGTTGTCAGACCAACTGATGAATGAAGCTGCTGTATGAAACTATAGGAAACAAATAATATGGTATTATACATGCTGTCACCATGGTGAGTTTGCCTTCAGAATGTGATTTTCTTTTGATTTCAACATTAAGGCTAGATATATATCAATTCTTATCAGAGGAATATTGCAAGCAAACTTAACTGGGGATTGGCTCATAAGATAATGTGTGTGTTTTAAAAAAGTTTGCCTTTGCATATTTATATGCAAATTGATTAAAATATTAAAGACATCAGAAATAACTATCAAACAGATAAACATTGATATCAGTCAGCATACTAAAGCCTGAAAATGTTGATTTCTTGCAAAGGTTTAGCAACACAATGTTCCTGAGATTAAATCTTGAACAAGTGTGTTTAAAAGAAAATGTTTGTTTGATGAAATTCTGACCAAGACTATTCAATTACAGAGTAATACAAATTGGAATGATGCTGTGAAGTTTCCTTAGATCCTGGATAATGCCAACATGAAAAATAAATACTTCTGACTTTTGATCCTTCATTTGGATCATCATTCATGCTAGTGGATATTAATCACACTCATAGTATTTTTATTTACTTGACTTGGAACATGATCAGTTGTAACGTTTGAACACAATAATGGATTAAGAACAGATTCAAAACTGGCGTTCCTGCTACACACTTAAGGAAGGTTTGATTATTTCATTGTATATAAACCTATTTTCTGCTCTAAATACCTCACCAAAATTTTTTCTTTTTTATCAAAAATTAATGAATTCTCCCTCAAAATATTGTTATAAATCTATATCTGTTTTTCATAGTTTCAGTTGGGATAGCATTCACTTTCTTACTAGCAGCTGGTATAGTGCTATGTTTTGGATTTGGGATGAGAAATGGTGTTGATAGCACACTGGTGGTTTGGTTGTTGTAAAGCAGTCAAGGCCTTTTCTGTTCCTCACACAGCCCTGTCAGCAAGTAGGTTGGGAGGGTACAAGAAGTTGGTAGGAGACACATCCATAATAGCTGACCCCAACTGACCAAAGGGATATTCCATACCATGTATTATGTATGTATATATCAAGCTTAGTATATAAAGCTGGGGGAAGAAGAAGGAAGGAGTGGATGTTCAGAGTTATGGCATTTGTCTTCCCAAGTAACCATTATGCATGATGGGGTCCTGCTTTCCTGGAGATGGCTGAACACCTGCCTGCCAATGGGAAACAGTGAAATAATTCCTTGTTTTGCTTTGTTTGCATGTATTGCTTTTACTTTACTTATTAAACTGTTTTTATCTCAAGCCATGAGTTTTCTGTATTTTACTTTTCTGATTCTCTCTGTTACTGCAACTGGGAGAGTGAGTGAGTGGCTGCATGGTCCTAGCTGCCTGCTGGTGTTAGACTGTGACACTGATTTTATAAGGCTTACTTCCATATACTGTAACAAATTATATGTTATTCAAATCCCACAGTATACTTACATATATATAGTTACATATATCCCTATAAACTGGACTGAGATTATATGAATCCCCATTTTCAGTTAGAGCTGGATGAAATAAAAATGTCTGCAGCACAGGAGTTCTATTATTTGACTTTAGTTTTGCCCTACATCATAGGAAATAATATCTTTTGTTTCTGCATTCCCTATTGAGATATTTAAATGCTGACAGATCCCAATGTTTAATATATTCATTTTAAATGATCTTGCTCAGTATTAAACTGTACCTGAAAACTTTTATAATGTAATATAGAAGTTTGGTTATGATTCTTTGAATTAATATCACATAGCTTTAGATATTCGCATTCTAGATATTTCCCTGTAAGCTCAGTATATGGACTCTAAAACCAGTGGTGAGAAATAAATAGTTCAGAGTGTAACATTACATGAGTTTTGAACTTCAACTTAATATGACATAAATTGTCTTAGACACAGTCGTTTCTCTCCATTGGCTATAGAAGGAATATATGTAACTAGCTGTGACAGAGATGCCTACACTGCAGGCATTTGCATTTAGCCAGGTGGACCACCATCCTTCTGTCCTTTTTTGTCTCTTTGGACTAGGTGAGGTTCTGGGGGGGTTTATGGTATGTTATACTTACAGAACCCTGAGAATACACTCAGTTTATAAAGAAGGAAAATAAAAAAAAGAAAAAGGAGATCAAAGAATCATAGGACATGCAGTAAACATACTTTTTCACTGGAAATTTAGAAAGCTCCTTTCTTGATGCATTGTTGCTCCGTCTCTCTGACAAACAGCAATTTCAGCTGAAGAATTATAAAAGGACTGGGCAAAAGTTCCAGGTAAAATACTTTTCTTCTGTCTCTCTTGATCTTCATTATGTGAATCCAGAAATTGTACTACATAACACAAATAAATATTCCAACAATTTAGCTTTCAAATTTTGGTTAAAAAAATCAAATTTTAAAATTTTTATTTCAGACTTGTATTTAACCTTTTAAAGTGCTGGTCTTTTAAAGGATACCTTAAGCAATATTTTCAAGCAAAAACTTTCTTCAGCTGGGAAAAAAAATTTCCCCATTTTTACAATCTAAAAACTTATATGTCTTGAAGCTTCTTTTGTTTTATTTAGAAAAGTAATGTAAACTCTTCCTTTCTCACAAAATTTTGATGTAGGTGAAATCCTTAATTATATTATTTTTATGTTGTTGTCATATTTTTCTTGCTTGGGCCATAACTCTATGTAAGACTGAAGTTAATGGCAGCTGACCATTTACAAGAAGTGAGAATATAGTCTCAACGAAAACAGAAAATAGTAGGAGGGACAGGAGCGCCTCTTTTTTGCTATCACAACAGTCAATAAGGAGGGCACTATGGTTTTAGCCTGCCACCAAGGACAGGCTTCTATATAGGACCACAGTTCCTCTGTGTATAACACATAAAGATGAAGAGATAAGACGGTCAAGGACAGCCAGCTGGGACTGGAAAAGACAATAGTACTGGAAGAGGACAATCAAAGAGGCAAACTAAAACACCCTTTGATTTCTTATGCCTTCTCTCTAGCAAATATATATACTCTGTTTTTAAAGATAAGCCTTTTGATGTCATTTGTAACCTCTACTCTGTTAATTAGCTGGATTTATGGTATCATGAGAGGAATGAGACCAATTATCGAGTAAATAAATAACACATATGTACATGAACACTAGAGCTATGTTCTTATGTAAAAATATAAAATTTAAACACTCACTTGGTTCTTCTGAGTTTTAATAATCATCCAGATATTTGAAGATTTCTCTTAGTCATTTGAGCATTTGTTGCTGTTTTCAGCAGAAATTATTCTGCAAGCAAAGACAAAAAGCATACTTCATCAGGTTTATCTTCCTAAAAACTGCATTAATCCTTGTTTGCCTGATGATGGGAATTGTTCTCAACATAGTGATCATACTTCAAGACCCTTTGTGACATAGTAATTCTAAGATACAGGGGAGATATTTTAGCTGTTCAGTCTTAATTCTATTGGTGAAGCAAAATGGGTGCTGTTTATTCCTTTTTTTTTTGTTATATTGCTGTTTTTAAAGCTGATTTATTCTGAGATAAATTATAAGGCAAAAATAATTTTAAGGAAAAACAAAAACACATCCTTTGTAGGTTTTAAAGATATTAATAATATTGAGTAGATGAGGTGAAGATCTTTTGCTTTTCTGATTTATTTAATTACAAAAATTTTTGAAGTATCATATTAAAAAAATATATTTAAAAATAACATTTCTAAAGGTGTTTTATTTGAAATTTTTAAGCCTGTTAGATAAATCAACATTTTCTTCATTGATTTTATGCATTAAAGCAGCTCAGACAAAATTTATTAGAAACTTTCCTATGGTTATTGGGGATACTTGGGGAAAGATTCAGCCTTTCTTTGCCTCTCTCTCAGCTTTACAATCAAAGTAATTGTAGGGGAAGAAAATGAATTATTTTTTTCATGGGATTGAAGGTATTATTTTAGGGATAAATGTGCTGAGGGTACTTGGCTATCTAGAGTTCAGGAAAACAGAGAGAAAGACAGGGAGAAGTAACCAGCTAACCAAGAGAGTCAAATGGAAGAAAGAAAAAATTGGTTCAACATTCTCCACATTTACACCCGTGACACAACTCTCCAGTAACCAGCTCAGGGAAGAGTTTTTCACTGTCCTGTGTAAGACTTGCAGGGTTTTAATCCACAACAGTATAATACTGTGGTAAAGCACTGTAATTCTCCTCCTGAGATGTAGCCTTTAGGAGAATGCAACTGTAAACTTGAGTGCTCCAGAAAGTCTGATCAGTCAGTTGCAATTCTTTGTCTGACTGTGTTTTGTAAACAGCTGAAATTCTTTCTCCTAAGGCTTACATACTGCTTTTTATCTCACAGAACCAATCTCAAAGCTTGAATAAATTTAAAACAATTGTAAATACAGTACTAAAGATCACAATTTTAATGTATGAGTTTTGATGTAGCTATATTCTCTAGAGATACTCTAGACTTTAAGCAGAGAATATTTTGCTCCCATCCTCTATATCCACAGGCTTGTTTTTCTGTACATGGTGAAATTGTTTTAAATATTTTTATCACACACAAACCTAACACACACGTTATGCAGCAGAATATTTTTTTCCTTTTTTTAACTCAGAGGCATGAATAAAAAACATCTCCCTCATGTTATTTCTACATGTCCCAACAAATCAGGGGGCATATAATTCAAGTGTGACAGTCAGTATATTTAATTCTTACCATGTAGCTGAGGACTCTGATGCTATAATGTCTGAGTGATCATTTATAATTTGCCTTCTCAAGTTTAGATGTTACGATGACCACCTGCAAACCATTGTCATAAAGAAGACGAATAGATAACAAATAAATCCTGGGACATATCTTCTTCTTTCATGCAAATAACTTTTCAACACATAACATCATGCTGGTTTTAGACATAAAAGTATAATCTCTAATGGCACAGTAGTAAGAAATTAAACCATCCCTCTCAAGAAGATAAACAAAGGTCTGTGGCATTGTAGAAGTCTTAAACTAGAAAATTCCAACTTTAATTGTTCATGGTGTTTCTTTGCAAAACAGTAACTTAGTGTAATCTAATTGCTCTATTTTGAACATTTACTAAATGAGTTTCCATATTCTTCCTATCAGTAGTTCTGATGTAGCAGAGTAACTGAGGATGTCTTAGGTAGAAGGAGCATACCTTGCTATCTCCAAA
The DNA here is from genome assembly GCA_013398295.1 of Chionis minor. Classification (NCBI taxonomy): domain Eukaryota; kingdom Metazoa; phylum Chordata; class Aves; order Charadriiformes; family Chionidae; genus Chionis; species Chionis minor. The sequence goes on from VZSF01007155.1 coordinate 66,358, forward strand.
ACAGTTTGCAAAGCACATTGCTCTAGAGAGGGCAGTGTGGTCCCTCACTGCATGGTGTTCTATTAGGCAGGAGGATGAGGGATTCTTTGTAGAAACTGTCAAGAAACTGAGTTAAATTTCCAGATATGCTGCAGAACAGTGCTTTGAAGGTTTCACCAAAACTGAGAATTTTTACAAAACATTTTGCTTTGAGGAAATTAACTTTTTTTTCCTGGTGCTTCAAACATCATAATGAAACTTTTAAATAATCCTCAGAGGATTAGATGGTAGTTTCTAAGACCATCTGGGCATTCTGCTAATATTAAAGCTTTGGTCTGACTGATTTACTAGCTCTGTTCTTATTTCCCATTATGCATGTAGAAAACACCTCTAGCTAATTATGCTTCTCCTTCATACCTGTGTTGTGTAAATAACCAGGGGACATATGTAGAGTCTAGATGCAACTGGGACTCATTATCAGGTGAATAGCTACCAAACAGTTACTTGTTAAACTCTTATGCTTCACACTCTTGAACCAATAAATATACAGCACAGATGAAGAGACAGAAGAAACATAGTAACCTTGGTTTAGGTAATAGAATAATAACCCAGGCATGTAGTAGAGATAGATCATCTTGTTCAGATAACTTTCAAGGAAAGCATATTTTTGATCAATATTTTTTAAAATGTTATCTGGACATTGTTTTATTTTTTTTTCTTTAGATATCCCTAAATATTGAAACAAAGGTGATTAAACTGAGATCTTACATATGACCTTCATGGAGGGTGTAACTTGGCTTCCTTTATTTCTTTTTTCTGGCTAAAACCAGCCACTTCTGTTCATGTAATTGTGTACTAGAATACACTGGGGTTTGTTTGGTTTTGGTGGGTTTTTTTTTTTGGTTTTGGGTTTTTTGTTGTTGTTTTCCTTCTAAAGATATCCTGTTTAAAAATACTTGTACCATAAACACTTTTGGTTATCAGCATACTTAAGGTCTACTTTGTTGTGATTTACTTTCATTTTCTTTGGATCTCCTACACTTTCACTCAAGTCTCTGTTTTGACTGTTGAAATTGAAGTGATCTGGCAAAAGGGTATAAGGTGAGGAAAAGGCTTCTTTTGTGTAGAAAACAAAGAGTATACTAACATTCACTATAAAATGTTTAAATTTTTTATATATTTATATCTTGGCAAATGTGTTTATTTTTTAAAAAACACAATTTATCACCTTGATAGAAAGCTTTACTCTAATTGCTGCATCAAGCAATTATTTCCTACATACCTGTTATTTTACAGGTGTTATTTGTCTGGTGATACTAGCTTGTAAAGCATATTTAGCTTTATTTAATATTTTTGTGTTTCAGTGAACTCAAAAATACAGGTTATTTCAAATTAAATTTTGCATAAAATGTCTTTGGATGTGATGCATTTTTAACTTATACAATATTTAGAGTTCTTTTGTTTTCTTTCGGGTGCTTTTCCTCTTTCTTTTTTCTTTTTTTTTTTTTTTTTGCTCATGCTCTCCAGGCACATCTAACCACTATTTTCTGTAGCATTTACTTCTTGAAGGAAGACTTCTCATTTCTCTCTGGAGATTAAGACATTTCACAGTAGTTATATGAAATAGACATACAACCGAACTGTTTTCACAGGCCTTTGGATTTATTTGATTTGATTTTTTCATTCCTTGGGGGATTTACATTTGACCCAACAGCTTATGACAGAGTTAAAAAGGCACTAGGCCTTGCAGGTCTTCTGAGGTGTAACAAAATTGCTTGTACTTCCTTGGGTACAATGCTGAGTTGAGTGATGTGCAACCATCAGTGCACCACAATGCTTGTAATTCTCTAACACAACATATCTTGTACTTTGGGTTCACTGGTCACCGAGTAAAGTGCTACAGTCTTCAGTTTTCTATCTGTTTTTTTCACCCTTCCTTTTCCTTTCCCTTTCTGTCTTTCTTCCCTCTTCTCTTCCTTTGGATTCTGACCTATTTCAATTTTTTAATTTCTCCAGAGAGTACTATTAAATATTTTCCTACATAATAAAGTATCATGAACAGCTCTTTGCAAAGACAATTTCTGTAATTTTAGTATTTCAAACAAACTTGAAAAGGCTCTAATGCTCTCCACTTTTTATAGAATTAAAACTATGAATAAGATTTTAGTACTCTCTTCATCCCCAAATTGGAAGTGTTTCAGGTTCTGGTTTTAGCTCTGACAATAACTATTTGAGTGACTGCACTGTTTGCTGTCTTTCTTTGTGCCCTATGTTCTCTTCTTGCAATATGAGAATAATGACACAGATTTTATCTAGAAATTGCTCATTGCCCTTCAGTGGTCACACAGTCACATGTGAGAGTTATAAATAGACTTCAAGCCTACAGTTATTTCCTTGTTTTCTTTACCAAACAATACCACATAGTAATGTAATTGCCTTCATCCTGGCCTACCTTAATAACTGTTATTGCTCAGCAATGCTAAATGTCATCTTCCATGAATTTAATAACTGCAAATCTGTTCTATTGTGCTGTCTTGTGTTTGAGCTTTTAACCATGTTACTTTTATACTTTTACAAGCTTTTACTGCCAATATAGAGATGTAATCACGGACAAGTCTAGATTCCCTATGATTATAAATTTTATATTTACTATAAACACTATGTTTTGTACAATATTATTTCCTAATGGGCAGATAACGGCTCCATCCATTCATGCTGAAATTGAATGTCATGGAGAATTGCATTATTCAGAATTTTATTTCCCTATTTTTTATTATTTTGGGGGGGAAGAACAATCTGTTTTTCTATTTAATTAAAGATCAGCTCTGCTGCCACTGACATTGAGATTGACAGGTTTTTTGCACTCTTTAGAACTTATGATACTCAAAAAAGTATGACCTTTAGCCTTTTGTTGGTTTTCATGATGTTCATTAAGGAAACAAGAGAGAGATCTGAAAAGAGGCAGAAAAGGTAGAGCAAGATGTATGACAAAGTCCATTAGGGTAAATTGTCTGATAAGAAAAGATACAAAATTAACCAGAGCATACCTGCTTTTACAACATAAACACCACTTGGTTTTTTTATGATAGATAAAATAGATATCTTCCTAGAGAATATCTCCATATTAAAAAAAAGTCCCAAGTATTCAAGTGCTCAGAACCAAAGCAGAATATTTATGATATTTGCTCTGTAACTATCATAGTAAACAGAGTAATTTTATATAAATATTTTTTTTAAATTACTTGGAAAAGTACTCTTCTAAAAGAATAAAAAAGGGCAGTGTATGAAGGAAAAATCCTTAGAGAATAACTTTTTTGCCTGTGACTGATTCAACACAGAGGATAAAAGATACCAAGCATTTCAGCCCATCTTGATTATTTTGAGTCCCTTGGTCCAGTTCTTCTGGTGCTTTTGAACTTTGGTAAGGTTTTTATACCAATGGAGAAAGCATATAGCAAGACTGTACCATGAACTTTCCTACTCTTAAGATATGTCTTTTCCCAGTAAAGACATAGAACTATAGTACCTGGGAATTATATATATATATATGTCAGAAGAGAATTTGCTGAAGACAGGAAATCCTCTGCCAGTGATATACAGCTAGGGTATGGTTCATTTCTAGCAGCTGAGTGGCACAGTGGGATCATAACTATATTTGAGAATCTGGCACAATATTTCCCTGAGGTGTTTCCATTACTGAAATAGCTGAACATAAATGTACATTTAATATATTCCATGATCTATTATAGCCCTAGAAAACAAAACAAAAAAGATATGGAATGATGTTTTGTATATTTATAGATATTTATAGACATTACATTTACTGTACAAATATTTTTTTTCCAAAACTTTCTGATACTTCTTCACTTCATTTAGATAGAAACTATGCTTTCTAAAAATAGCTCTTTTAGTTCATACCGTCAAGCTATATATGTCCAGTATTTCGGAGATACAGTCCTAATCTGTAGAAAAGAGACATACTCTGGCATTATACTAATTATATTTGTGGAAAGATTAGATTCATACTCTCCCCCAGTGGAATGTTGTGTATTTCTGTTAGCAGTTAACAACAATGTAATGCTGTTCTTTCATATTTTGAATACAGAGTTACAGTGCTGGTTTGGCATTTCAAGACACCAGCCTGTGTGGTAGAAACTCTATATGGTGCACATTTTCCTTGGATTATTAATATTGACTCTAACTAACAGAAAAAAACATTTTTCAAAGAGTAGAATAATTACGCCGAAGAACCTTTTTTTTTTTTTTTTTTAATTCTTGAGGCTGGTTCCTACAGTGCTGCATTATATATGCCTGAGAAAAGTACATATAACTATGTGATTTACAGATTCCCAGGCCTGATCAAAAGTTGTATTATATTTAATTTAAAAGAAAAAAATACATATTTTTCCATTTATTATGGATATATGATAATGATAAATACTTTGTAAAACTAGCTGGATAAAAAATATTCTCATTCCTTGAGGTACTCATGAAATAGCTGCAAAGATATGAAAAGCTTGTTTTACAGCAATGTAAAGCATCTTATGAAATACTTTAACTATTAAAAAATGAAGCACTCATGGTATTACTTTTACTTATTCCTATTTAGAGCTTTCTGTTTGCATTTCTAACAACTATCTTCCCTAAAGTAGAGATTTAGGTTTAGTTGGGATTTATGGCACCATATGGGAAAAAGCTGCCAGAAGTGATTTTAATCCATTAAAAGAAGCTTTATAAAATGATGGAATCACAAATTACAGATGCCATTTGCCAAGTATGACTTTTTTCTTATAATTAAATCCTAATGTACAGTTTTTCTTCTGTTATTTACCAAAAAGTCTAACTTATTTTTTGTTTACTTTGCAGAATAGTTGTGCTCATTACTATTTAAAGCTGTTAGTAGATATCAAATTAAGGCAATAAATATCTCAAGAATAATGTGCCATAGTAAGAAAGAAAAGGGAAAGAGAGGATTTTTTTTTTTTTTAAATATAGTTCCCATCCTCTGTAAATTGCTGAGCTCTTCCTGAGAGTTGCTAAGCATCCCCAGCTGCCCCTGATGTCAATGGGAGCTGTTAAGCTCTTCAGCGCCCTAGCCCTGAGCACCTGGTACTCTTATGCCTCCTGCTTGTCTAGGGCTTAAAAGAAGTCAGTGCCAAGCATTTGCTGACATTGCATGTTGTGCTGCAGTGTAGAAAACTGTGAGTGGCCTGTAAAAGAGCTCGTTTGAGCACCTGATGCTGTTTAGCAGAAAGAAACTGGGAACTTAATTCCCTGAGGCACCTTTGGGTGTGTATCCTGCTTGTCACTAACTGATTCTATGACACTTCTATTAAAGCCAAAGAGAAGCCAACACTACTTTCAGAGGCAAATGACTATGCTAGCAGGACTTTTTTCATGAGGCATGTTAAGTTACTACAGTGACAGTTACAGCTGTGAAGGAGGTCTCACCTTACTGCTCAGGGGCTAGCCAAAGGAGTTCACTGAAAACTACTCTTGCACACCCTTTTTCACAGGTGTTCCTGAGAGATGACTGTTGGGGAGGTTCACTTCTAGTGTAGTGACAACCACCAGGAGGATGTTCTCCTGTCATACTGTAAATATGTGCCCAGTGACTTATTAGGGTAGAGAAGAAAAAATAGGAAAAACCTAGAGGCTGACTGCTAATAGTAAAATTATTCATGTGGTCTGCAGCTTACTTCCCCTCTCTTTTCTGAAGAGGAAGAAGGTAACCTGCCTAGAGCATTCTATGTTAATTTATCAACAGAAGCTTATTTCAATCTATTCCTTTACAGGATAAATATATTTCTCAGCAGAGACTTACTTGTGCATCTGTACTAACTCTAGGGAGACTCTAGATGAAACTATACGGTGTAAGTAATAAATTCTGTCATGCAGAAGAGCTGGGGCTCTGGTGTATGGCTTTTGCCTACCAGTGTCGAAACTCATGGTCTCACCTAGCTATAGTTCTTTAGTCACAATCACTATTTACATTTTTAGACCTTGATTCTAAAGGTTCATTTGCACTCAACAATGCAAGTAATATAGATAGCTACCAACACATGAATAAAAACCAAGTCCAATCATTAAGAAATAGAAAAATAAAAAATGGATCAATCGTGATGAATTCTCATTTTGCCCCTTTTTTTTTTATTTTCTGCCTTTAAGATTGTCTTAATAAGCAGAAACATAAATACCACCTCTTCTTATTAATGCCAATCAGGAAATTACTTGTTTTCACAGAAAATAGTGAGAAATTTTACAAACAATTTTCTTAAGAGAAAATTCTGTTTTCATTGTTGCTTTTATTGTCAGAGGAGACAAAACAGAAAGCTTTTATCTTACAAAAGAAGATAATGTCAATCAAAAAAGTCTAATTTTTTAAGGATGAAAACCCAATAAAAATAATTTTCTGTGTCTCTGTTTTATGGACATGATCTGGGCAAATGAGAAATGAAATGATATTGCATCTGAGGTACCTTACTACGAAGAGATTCATTCTGGCATCTGGAAGAATTACACTGTCATTGACAGAAATCAATTTGCCATTTTTGCTTGTTATTAGGTGCAATGAGAACAAAAGTCCAGGTAAGAATTATGAAATGCATGACAATAAAATATGTAGGTGCCTCACAAATAATAAATAAATAAATAATATAAAAAGCTACAGAAATTCTTTTCTCCCTGACCTCTATAAACAGATAGTTTTATATGATGTTAAACAGTATTTGTTTCTGATTACTGGGAAAGCGTACCTCCTCTAAATATTGGATAGGCATAATTTTATGTGGTATTTGTAATTGCTATGAAAATTACGGGTTTGTTTTACTGTTTTGTTCAATTCTCTTAAATGACTACCAAGTTTCACAATTTTATAGAGATTTTGTGATATTCTCAGTTTCAGAAAACTCAAAGGAGAGATGAAGCTTAAATTATTGTATTTTCATTTTAATATCTTCATCAGTTATTGAGATTATGTAGTAGTTGTGAAATTTGTGATTCTTCACTGAGACTTCCTGTTCTCCACATAGACATTTTGGTGAGCCTTCATTATGTTTTTCAGTCATATGCAATGTGATTTGTCTTTCTAAATTTATTGTCAGACTGGAAAATGATGCTTAGCTAACTGGTGACATCAGAGGTATATAGTCAAGTTACAGTCATGTTAGGCTGGAAATTTTACTAATTATTATTCTTGTTATATATATTTTTTTATATATTGTGCCTAGGGAAGCAATGAAATTAAAAGTTAAATGATGATGTTAAATTACCATGTCACTCAGGTTGTCCCTCAAAGAGTTAAAAAGTCTGTGCTGACATTAAAAATCTACAGCAACTAATAAACTCATTATCGAACTTCATTGTTTTTCTAGCTTCTGAGTACAATGGTTAAAAGAGCTTTATCAAATGTATGTCCTTGCCACTGTATTGGCACAGAGTTGACCTCTTAGTATTCCCCTGATTTGAAGTAAATATTAGGAAGAAAAAGGCTACTAATACTAAAGGCCACCCTTGGCTCAAAAATCAGGCCAGAAACTTGAAAAAGACTTCTAACTGTTGGATTAGAAATTAGAGTGGTAAAAAATTATTAAAACTAACATGACTGCCCCCCATAATAAAGATCATAAGTCAAAAAAGCCATATCATTTTTCTAGCACTATTATTTGATTCCTAGAGCTCCAGCACATGTAGTATTTATGGACAAAATCATGAAACAAGCAGTGATTTGAAATCAGGATGTACTGTCTTTCATGATTCTAATTGTCATATCAAAAAAAATTTTGAATGATAGAAGTAAAAAAAGCCACTCAGTGACTCACAGTGGAAAACATTTTTTTGTCTGTAGTGATTTATATTTCTTTTTTTGTTGTTTTTTCAGGTTCAAAATGCCTTTCATTATGCTTTAATATTATATGAAGCTTCAGGTTAATTTTTAATTATTTCTAAAATTGATTAATTCAGATCCCAGTTCATCAAAAACATTCCTTGAATTTTAAAGCAGATCTTGAATTCTTGGTATGTTGTTCTGTAGCAGCTTCTAGATGCCTGAACTTATATACATGAAAGAAGAGAATATTAATCATAATCATATTTTGGTTCTTGTCTTTAAGTAGCTCTTGGTTAATTCTGGGACACTAGAGTATAATGAACACAAATGACATCCAAAAAGCAAAGTGCCATACAAGCTCATAAGTTTCAGAAATAGCATAAGCACCTATTGCAGACTAAATCTTTTATCTAATTAATGGGCTATGCATGCCTGGAATGACTAGCCTTCCACATTTTCTTTCTGTTAGTTTTCTAATATGATATGTCAGATGAAAATATGTTGCACATCTTATTATGACTGTTTTGCCAGTGGGAAAAGAAAGTAATTGCATGCATTTTGGTCAATCGTGTCAAGTAAGTGGAAATGAAAGGCACTTGTTTGTAGCACAAGAAAGTTCTACTCTGAAACTCAGCAATCATTACAAGAGCACATATTTCTTCTGCTTCTTTTCTTTAAGAGTAACAAGCAGTAACAACAGAAATGTTCTTGATTCATTTTAAGCCAGCAAAAGGACAAAGAGTGGTTTAGTCTATGTCTTACTGATCAGATAATCTTAATTCTTTGCTATGCTATGGCTTCTCTCTGTTAGCTGGTGTAAATTTTCCAGACGTTTAAGAGTGAGTAAATGCCTTATAATGCATATTTTAGCCTTTGATAACCACTTTGGGAATAAGGTATATGACAATTATCTAGTCTGTTAAGTGACACAGTTTCCCAAAGTCTTTGACATAAAAGAACATTGCTCAGCTCAGCCCCTTTCCCAGTCTTTCTGGGTGGGAACGCACACCACACGGTCTATGTAATATCCTGTAGGCTATAAAAGCCTACTCTGCCTTCTCTCTGAGATAAATGGAAGATGTGCTGCTATTTTTGTATGGCACAGTGTTTAAACTCCACCACAGAGAGGGCTTGCTTGCATCAGCTCAGTACCGCAGCAGTTACCCCTTAAGTGGTTGCTGGAGAGATCGGTGCATATGGTTAATTTACGTCTGCCTTAAGAAAACACCCTGATGAGAACATCAAATGTATGAGTCACAGTACTTCATATTTTTACAGCTCAAACACATTTTTTTAACAGACGGCATATACACATATTGGTACGTAGGTATGTGTGTGTCTATGTGTGTTTATGTGTGATAAAATTCCAAAGCTTAAAACCAAAATAGGAACTTCACTCATTGTGCACTGTTGAAGTAAGTTCCAAACTCTTCTTAGACTTACAGATGTTCACTGAAGTACAGTACCATTGTAAGTTCATTCATTACAGCAGCAACTTACAATTGTTACCTAGCACGTTCTCAGGCACACTGGCAAAATATTTCCCCCAAGATCTCTCTGTTTTGCAAGCAAAGGAATTATCTTCTAATCCGAAATTTGTGTTAATTGGAGAGGAAAAGAGACTGGGAAAAGGACAATTGTATGTGACAGTTAAGTAATCTCATTTGACATCAGTACTGTGCTGTGTAAAACCATTGTTTCAGATCGCAGGTATACAGAATAATGTTCTTATGACTCCTCTGCAGTGCTTATTGATACACTTCACTGGTTGATTTAACCTGTCTCATTATGCTTATGCTATCACACATTCTTTCAACCTTTTTGTTTGTTATTACAAGCAGGCTACTTCACTAATAACTTCCTGCAATTTAATAACTCAGTATGAGTCAGACTATTCCTCTGTAGTCTTTTTCAGAAGCTGTTAAAATACTTTCACTCTAATTTCTTAGGGTTTTGCGGTGCTTTGGATTGTGGTAACGGGACCAGAAATTAGAAGCACCTCAGTTTAAAACTCTACAAGTAGACATTAGAGACCAGAATGAGTTTGATTTATTATATATGCTTATTTAAGAATAAGATTAATCTTTCTGGTTCTCCTATTTGTAAATGACAAAGTTATTACACTTATGCATCATCTTCACCTCAACTTCATGACTTCACTTCGGCACTAGAGGTGTAACAAACTCTCAAAAATAGATTTGATGTGCATCACCACCTACCTAGAGGTATTACTTTCTTTTAAAAATATCTCAATGAAGGGAATATTACCAGTTAGCATGAATAAATAAGAATCCAAAATTTTTGTCTTTTCTGTGTAATCCTCAGGTGTTCACTTGCCTAGTCTGCTCAACAATTCTATCAGATACCAGATATATTGAATAATTATCATGCTTATGCTCAGATTTAATATTTTTAAAGTTTTTAAAGATGTTACATCCCTGAAAGGCTTTTCTCTTTTTCTTTCCCCACCCCCATCTTGCCCCTTCCTATTAGGTACAATTTGTTCTTACGACTCTGTAATAAACACTTTAGAAATTACTGAAGGTAAATATATTTTGGTAATAACATTAACAATTGTTTGTGTAATTTTATTGTTTCATAAAGAAACACAAAGTAGATACTGAAAAAGGTTACAAATCAAATAGCTTAATTGCATATCTACATTCTGTAAGCACTTTGACAGACAAATTGCATCAAGACTTAGAGTTTCTTTAAATTAGTAAATTTTTCTTGATGTTGGTCTTGAAAGTTAGAGATATTATGTTTCTAATAAGTATGAAAAACTGTATTTCAAACCTAATATATTTTATAATAAATTGAATTAATAAGAAAAGTTCACTTTAGTGAAGTTTGGTAAGATTAAATTATTCGGTTACATGCCCTATAGTGTTATGATTCTTGTGATATAAGTAAAGGTAGGTCTATGATACTCCCTACTGAGCTCAAAGTACTCTCCTTTATTTCCTGTTCAACAAAGTAAATACTGTAATTTTGCTAACATGTGGTTAATCCTCTAAACATTTTATTTGAGGTTTTTCTGGGTATCTTGGAACCACTTGTTCCAGAAGGGTTTCAAAGTTGCTAGGTCAAGACAACTATCCCATTCTCAGCTGGAACCCACTGTGAGAGACTGCGTCGGTGATAACCAACATTGCTTACACCACCAGCACAGCAGATGTTTGTCTCAATATTGCTATGGCAGGAACACCATCAATGGACTCCACCAACAGCTGTTTATCTCAATATTATTATGGCAGCAAAACCATCAACGGACACCACCACCACAGCCTGTTTATCATGACACTGCTGATACCACCAATGACAGGAAAACCATAAACAAACACCACAGCGTGCTTATCACAGCCCTGATGACACCACTGACACAGAGGTTTATCTGCAGGAAAACTACCAGCAGGCTCAGGATCGGGGAGATTGAGGGGCATGGAGCCCCCCTGGGAACAGTACTAGACATGCACACCCCTGCCAGGTGAAAGGTGTGGTTAAGCAGAACAGCTCGTGAGGACCCTATAAAGGAACGGAACCAACCAGCTTCAGATGGAACGTTCTCCCCCTGGACTCGAAACTAATTGGACTGTCGGAACGCCACAGTTCCAGGGTGGTAGCTATTGCTGTGACCTCCTTCTTTCTCTCCTCTTCCTTTCTTTTCTTCCTTCCTCTCTTTATCTCTCGCTCACTCCTTTGCATTTGCAAACTTGTTGTCGGGCAAATAGAGTTCTTTGGCACTTGACTCAGTTTTGAGTCTTAATTCTGTTCCTGAGAATATGAGCAAAACCTCGCTCTGGTCTTTGACTGGCGCATGACACCCATGTCAAGAAAAAGCTACCCTTATACAAGACCTTGTCTCTCTCCTTTGGTATCTATGAAGATAAAACCCAAGCATGTAGAGCTAATAAGAATATTCTTTAATCAAATAAGACCTTAAATCTGATTGTAAATTATCCAGGGACCTGCATCAAGGTTCAAAAAATCCCATCCCCATCCCCCAGACCCTAGCTACAGTAAGTTTTGAGCTTTTTGTTTGGTTGGTGTTTGGTTTTTCTCCTCAAAACCTGTGGCTTTAAGTTGCTCCCTTGCTTATAATTTCTGTATAAATCTAAGGGCAGTGGGACTATTTATGGGTGTATGGACTGACTGAAACTTTTACTGTTAAGACATGCAAAGACACTACTTTTTATTCTGTAACACAGCAGGCTGTTTTTATTTGTTACATAAATTCTTAACTACTGGAATATATCTTACACACCATGCATCATCTGCATATATGTAAATGTAGAGATATTTTTCATATGTACTCTGTCTTCTCTAGCTATCTACATGTTGGTGCATGGAAAGACAAGAAAAACCGTGCAGATTGTGCAGTTATTAGGTTCTCTTTGCTGTTGTCTAATCAAGAGCTAAGAAATCATACTTAGTAAGGAAGTTAGTACTTGCAGTACTGAGCAGTAAATAAATGTGGATGGAGGAGAAAAATTGTATCCAGTGCAAAAAGAAGGGAAAACCTCATGCAATGCCACTCAATGTCATAATTAATGTGTCAAAAATCAGACAAAGCAACATGTTCAAAAGCACAAAACAGTATTGGTGCAACCTTTTCTATTTATTCTAGTATGCAGGAGTAAAAAGTCCAAATCTTAATTCTAAACTGAATTTATTAGTCTACATTTCTTCATTAGCCTATTTAATATATTAAATTTTCATTACTTCTCCATTCTACCTTTCCTCAATGAAAACTCTTTTCAACTGTAGACAAAATAAGAAATAGTTGGAATCAAAACATACAAAATGGTGAAAAGAAAATAAAGTGAAACTGTGGTATAACTGCAAGCTTTCAGTTATCTTCCTTTCCACTACTTCTATGTAAAGGGATGAAAATGAATCCATGAAATAAACCGCTTTGTTACTGTAGTTAAGTGCTCTTTTCCTTTCTTTGCCTTTCTAATATGCTCTTCTCAGCTCCCTTGTCTTGGTGCCATTTCTGATTTATTTTTTTCTCTATATCCATGTTTTCATTCTACTTGCTAAAATGCTGCTTTTTAAAATGAATTTACAAGGAGGGAATAACTGGTAAAACAGAGTACTGAGTATCTCAGCTTCCCATTTGTCTAGACAATTTGAACTCTTAAAATAAACAACAAACACACAAAAAGGTGACCGGTTTGTAACTTTGATCTGTAGTGACCTTATTAATTACTGTCAAATATCTTTTCATATTTTTATTTTTAAATAAAATCACTGAAGATAGTATGAACCAGTTTTATCAGCACTGTCGTTATTTACATCAAGGTTTACTTTCAGAAGTGCTGTTAAAATAAGGCATATGTTTCTGATCTTTCATTATATTTATGCTTTTTGATATAAAACTGAAATGTTAGGGGGTTTACATCTTCTAGATTTTTCTATAATTTCATTTTTGCTTTTGCTAACTAATTCCAAGTCATCACTATTTCAATTTGGTTTTGGATGAAACTTGTATGCAGGTGTCAGACTGATCTCTCAAACCCTTGTTTTTTTGTTTTATTTTGGTTTGGGCTTTTTTTTTTTTAATTAAAAAGAAAATTAAGCCTGGGCACTAGTAACTTTATCTATTTTTAAGAATTTTAGTATTTTTAAGGATAAAATTATAACTTTTTTTAAATGTAAAGAGATAATTGTGTATTAGCAAAGAATTATAAAATTAACAAGAATTTGAGCAATGATATAAAAATTAAGAACGTTATAATATTAAAACCTCTCAGTATGGGCACTATCTTCTATTGATCTCAGAGAGCCTGGAGATAATAGCTTAAATGACCATGGGAGCAAGTTTGAGTTGCAGTGTTCGAAGACATAATGATCTTTGAAGTCATTTTCAGATTCTATGAAAACCCAGTGATTAGAAAGGATGAATTCTTCCTTTCTTTATGTAAATTAAGTATTTCTATGTCGCCTCATGAATCAAAAAGACATGTCAAGGAAAGTAGGTGGTAACATACTAAAGTAAAAGGGAATAAAAACCATTACACTTATGCATACCTGGAAATTAGTTTTAAATGCATTCCTGATATTGATCATTTATTATCACTCTCTTAACTATGTTTGTTAAAAAATTTTGTTTACACTTTCTGAAAAAGAAACAAAAATTAGACTTACCTTTAAAACAAACAAAAAAAGTATTTTAATTTAAGAAACTTAGCAAACTTTCTGAAGTTATTTTATCTGCCATATAAAAATACATTTTCCTAAGTCTATAATCTAAGGTTTCTATTTTATAAATTATTTGGGTTATTTTGTTGTGCTTGTTTTGCTTTTTTTCTTTTTTTAAAAAAAAAAAAAACACTAGATATGACTTATCTGCTGCCTTAGAAAGAGAAATATATTTGCAAATTATTTCCTAAAGGTACTTTCCAATTCATATTACTTTGATAGCTAAATTTTTATGTATTTTAATGATAAAAGGTCATGTCTAATAACAGTTTTGATAGGTACATGCCCAAGAAATCAACTTAGTTAAAACTGATTTACTGTCTTTTTAATGTCTCAACATTTTGAAAAAAATCTCAATAAAATGATTTTGTGTCCTTTAAAGGCTTATATAGTTTCCAGAAGGAGGCACATGCCTGTTTGCCAGATTGGAATGCTAGACAGTTTGAACTGTTCTGTCTCTAAGATGGAATCCACCTAGCAGAAGAATATAGTTGTGCAATATATGGGTTATCAAGGTGACCATAAAGTGTGGTGGTATGGTTAAGAATCTCAGCTTTAAGGCTGTTATTCCTCCTCTTCATTTAATCTGTCACTGAAAAATCTACATAAACATGTATAAAAAGTTTCAGTTAAGACTGAGAACCTGGCAGGCATTCATTTCACTAGATGTAAGAAATTTCCCTAAGCTTAAAAGCAACCAGAAGACATACCTATGCAGGAAAAAAGGGATGATTCTGTGTTATATTCTGAAGATAACCTCTTCATAAATTAAAATAAGAGAAATCAATAATTTTTACTCTTTGATTCCACAGAACTGCTCAAAGAAACTTATGTCATTGATTAAGAAAGCAAATGAGGTGATGAGGGAGGGGAGGAGTGTATATGTGCAGAGGAACAAATGAAAGGAATAGAAGATAAGACAGGAGAACCTCAATAACCAGTTAGCAGAGACCTCTGTATATATAGCAAGAAGCCTGAGTCCTGAGCCAAATTTTCTCCACTGAGGAAGAGTCTCAAAATACAGACTTTAGTCAATGTCATTCTGAAGGACAGCAACTCATACCTACCTTAGAAATTAAGTTTCAAAATGTGATCAAATTGTATTTTCCTTATCTAACTCATTCAAATGACTATTCACTTTTCAGGTCATACTGCTATTTACATAATTGGTTGAAGCTAATATATACTAGTCAGAAATATTTTGATACACTGCACTTTTTTTCTTTATGACTCATGTTTCATGTCTTGATATTTATCACGGATTCAGCTGCACACTCTAACTGTTGAGTTTGTGCCTACTTTACTGATTAAACTGAATATTTTAGTAACAGAATTTACATATACACTGATTGCCCTGTGCACTTGCAATTTTTTTATAAGGGGCAAAAAAAGTAAGGAGCGTTACTTTCATGGCTTTTTATGACATATGCTCTGTCTGTCCCCTTGATGTACATGTGATTAAAGCTTTTTCGAACTATTTTCAGACCTTTTTCATTTGACAGGACTCAGATACAGTGTATTTAATTCCAAAATTTGGACCCTTCAGGAGAATGCAGAAATGAATAGTTCTCTTAGAAGTAAACAGGTAAGTTCCCATGTTATGATGAAAGAAGAATGATGTTTGTGAAAACCTGTCTAACATGCACAAGATCTATGCTGCCAGGAATCATATTCTCTACAATTTGGGAACACTAAGACAATATGGTGAATGTGGTAAGAATGTGATATTGGGTGTTATGTAAAGCAAGCATCACATTCCTCTATTATAAACATATACTTTGATGTTCGTTACTGATTTCACAGTGAAGACTATGAAAGCAGGTCAGTGTTTGGAATGCAAAGTTTTTTCTTTTTCCTGATAACTTTGAATTAATTTCTGTTTTCACTTACACCCTTTTATGTTCTCCAGTGTGTCTTTGAACATATTTATGTTTTTGAGCTTATTCATGCCTTCTTAGGAAAGTAAGGTATTGAGCATAAATACTCAAATTAGGATTACTTTTTTGCTTCGCTGCATTTATACCTACAGGATAATGCAAATGAGTCAGAAAAGATAGTCCTGCATCCATGTCTGCGTATATATGCAGTGAGTTGAGTATTCCTAGGGCAAAAGGGAGTATAACTTTTGAGGAGTTAAGAGTCTGAATCCCTTAAATTTGAGTATTCTCCAGAACCAAAACCTATTGCCACTCCCACAAGAACCCCCTGGCCCTGTTTTCCATTTCACAGAAGCAGCATAGCCTCAGTGGAATCATACACAAAGTTGTCAACCCTGAAACAAAAATGGTCTTAAGTGTAAGTGCTTACATGTTATATTTAGCCAAGATGGTAACGTTACCAAACTTTTGTTTAAGATGACTTCAGTAATTTAGTAAGAGTGCATTTAGTCTATAATAGAACTACTCCTTATGTTTTATGTATCTTACTTTAAAACAAGGAAACCAAATGGAAGACATGGGAGCAATCTTTCTGGTTTTTTCTCAGTCTTTGTACATAAGTTTCCATGTAAGGTTTTTCCTTCCCAGAACAGAGCATTCTCTTGAATGTCAGTGATCTGTAGGTATGAAAACACTTGGAGTATATGGACTATATGTATGACCACAGAACTGCTTTACAACTTCTCCTTCTATATGGATTCCAGGTATCAGGTGTAGACTAAAATGTTACTATCCATGCATTGAGTTGTAGTTGATTAATCATTTTCTTAGCAGGTATCAAGAAGTATGCTTTCCAGTCTTTAAATTTTGTATGAATGTGAATAATTAGACGACAGTGCACTATAATCAGTATATAAAAAATCATGCAAACAGTGCATGCATCAGATCACAGTAGTAGTCTGATTGAGGAAGTTATGAACTGGGAAGGCCTATAAGTAAGCTAATATTAAAAGTGATGTATTTAAAGCCTCGGAAACTACCCCTTGTTGGAATATCAAAACACACAGTTCAATCACCACATTATGAAAAAGTTAAAATGTTTCTCTGTGCAGACGAACTGGCAAAAACTATTTTTCTTTTTATTAAAAGCACCTGTCTATGCTAAAAAATTCACTTTAAAGATGAAACCAGTGAACAAACAGTGAGAAGTGTACGTTGAAAACTAGATGAATGGTTGGGACCAGAAGGTCAGCAGCAGCAGCACAAAATCTACTTGGAAGCCAATGACTAGTGGGGAACCCCAGGGTTTAATACTGAGTTCAGTCTGTTTAACCTGTTTATTAATTATTTGGATGTTGAGGTAGAGTGTGCTCTCCGAATCCTTGCAGACCAAACTGAGAGGAGTGGCTGATATGCCAGAGGGTTTGTCTGCCATCCAAAGGGACTTGGAGAGGCTGGAGAAATTTACTGACAGGAATCTCATGAAGTTCAACAACCAGAAGTGCAATGTCCTGCACATAAGGAGGAACAACTTAATGCACTAAGACATCCAGAAAGCAACCCAGCTCAGAAGCAGCTTGGCAGAAAGGACCTGGAAATCCCAGTGGATATCAAGTACAGCAGGAACCAGTAATGTGCCCTTGTTGCAAAGCAGGCTGGTGGTATACTCAGCTGCATTAGGCAAAGTATCGCCAGCAGATTGAAGGAGGTGACCCTTCCTCTGTGTTTAGTGCTGGTGTGGCTACGCCTGGAGTGCTATGTCCCTTTCTGGGCTCCTCAGAGATACAGACATACGGGACAGAGTGCAACAAAGTGCCATGAAGATGATGAAGGCACTGGAACATCTCTCCTATGTGGAAAGGCTGAGAGCTGTGACTGTCCAGCCTGGAGAAGAGAGGGTTTGGGGGATCTGTACATGAATACCCAAAGGGAGCTTGCAAAGAAGATGGAGCCAGCTTCTTTCAGTGGTGCCCAGTGACAGAACACGAGGCAATGGGAACAAACTGAAACACGCAGGAGTTTCNTCAGCTGCATTAGGCAAAGTATCGCCAGCAGATTGAAGGAGGTGACCCTTCCTCTGTGTTTAGTGCTGGTGTGGCTACGCCTGGAGTGCTATGTCCCTTTCTGGGCTCCTCAGAGATACAGACATACGGGACAGAGTGCAACAAAGTGCCATGAAGATGATGAAGGCACTGGAACATCTCTCCTATGTGGAAAGGCTGAGAGCTGTGACTGTCCAGCCTGGAGAAGAGAGGGTTTGGGGGATCTGTACATGAATACCCAAAGGGAGCTTGCAAAGAAGATGGAGCCAGCTTCTTTCAGTGGTGCCCAGTGACAGAACACGAGGCAATGGGAACAAACTGAAACACGCAGGAGTTTCCCTGTGAACACCAGAAAACACTTTTTTACTCTGGGAATGACTGAACAGTAGAATAGGTTTCCCAGGGAGGTTGTGGAGTCTTCCTCGTTGGAGATATTAAAAAACAAAACGAAACAAAACCCAATATCTAGACACTATCCTGGACAGCTGGTTCTTAGTGGTTCTGCTTGAGCAGGGGGCTGGACCAGATGACCCGCTGACGTTTCTTTCCAACCTCAAACATTCTGTGATTTTGTGAAAAGCATTCACCTAGGGATGAATGCTAAAAAAGCATCAAAAGTAAATAAAATCATGTTCTAGTATCTACTGTTGACTTCATAAATAGCTAAACAGACAGCAAGCTATATTGACAGAAAGAAATCATATGTACCTTGGTCAGGTACACATGGCAACTCATTACTTCATAATTGCTTAATTAGGTGCCATAATTAGGTGAAATGTACTTGCAAAATTGCATTATTATTGAAATCTAATTTCTTAAGAAATAAAAATAATCTTTATTAAAAAGGGAGGGATTAAGTAGTAGAGGAGAAAGAGGAATCTACTTTTGGTGTCCTTGTGAATCCATGGAAACTATAGTATTTTTATAGGTTTTAAAGCACTATAAATATCATACCATGGTCCCCAAGACACTAAAGGAAATCACTTATACTGAAGGCATTGCTACAGTGTTTGATTGTATAATCTAACTTCAAATTCATATGGCAGTACATCCCAAGGTTTTAGTCACCTTATCTTTTCACATTAATGGTCCTAATTGAAAGATGCACTTAGGTTTTCTATAACTTCCGGGAAGATAATGAAGATGGACAGAGGAAGAAGGAGGTTTTTGGGTGTTCCCAATCCACCTGGAGTTTGAAGGTATTGAAGCCCAAAAGTAGATTTGAAACTCTAAAAGATGTCATAATGTGCTACTTTCCTCATAAAGCGGCAGATATTCAATTAACAGGCCTTTCCCTTGCTTGAGCATGCTGTGCACATAATGACATGATAGATCAGTAAGAGATGTGTAGTATGCAGAGTATTAAGAGCCTCTGCGTTATTTTCATTAAAAGGTAAGTAGGTCTCGTTTTTCTATATCTTGCACTTTTTTAATGCTATTTTATTATTGTTTTTCACAGCTGAGGATATAATTCCACGCCTAAAAAAAGAAATAAGAGGTTGGCATTATTCAGATGAGTATGTCTGTATTGGTACAAAGAACTACAAAAATCCGAACATTAAACTGGAGTTGCTATTACAATACAATGAAAGATGAATGACTGTATATCAAGTTTTAATGAATACCTGACTGAGGAAGCATATGAAAACAGCATGAGCAGAATTTAGAACAAAGAATTATCTCAATAGGATATTAGTGATAAAAACTCTGCTGCTCAGGATTGAGACAGAGATGAAGCCTCATACTCATCAGAACACAATACTGCCAATATGGACATCAAATCTTTTGTTTTTCAATTCCAACCCATAAAACTTTACATTCTATTTGAGTTATAAAACCAGACTTGTTTTGAAAAGCTGTCCTATGTCTCATCATAAATTTGCTGTTTGTATAGTTCCCAAAGCAGCAAAGTTTGCAATAAAAGTTTAAAGTACTTTTGGAATTGCTATTATGCCCGCAGTAAGAAACACTGATGTACAGATGAAAGCCAACTTTCTGAACAATGGAGGTGGATCTATTTCCACTGTTCAGAGACACGGTCAAGTTTTCATTAACTCAAGGCAGAATTTTATCCCAGAAATACTGAATTGTCTGCTTAGCAGACTATTCAGTCTTTACAACACCGGAGAGACAGCTGGGGAAAGAATTATCTGCTTAGTAAAATGTGAATATTATCAAACATTTTTATTACTTGCTAATATTTTAATTTTAATATTTTTTCATTTATAATGAAAATTATGTTACCCACTTGAAAAATGTGGCTACATTAAGGTTTTTTTAAATGTGTAAAAAAATATAACAGCTTAGGATAGGAAGTTAGGCCTAATATTTCAGTCAAATATGATATGATTTTTAAACTATTAAAGTGAAATAGTTACTTACTAAAGACACAGAGGTTAGAGTTACACTTGGAGAATGTTACGGATTTTTGCCCAGAACTTAGAGGAACACAATATAATAACTCATTCTAAATTATCTTCCCCTGATGTGCCTAGGAGGGAAAAGAAAATCCAGACCATGTGACACTGATGAGCTCAATGTGCGAACAAGACCAAGAGAAGTTGTGGCAGTTAAGTCACGGACTCTGATGCTCGTTGCAAGCGAAGACAGCAAAGACATTTATTATTAGTTACACGAGCCTTATATATCTTTGCTAAAAAGTCATGTTATCACACGGAGCCGTTTGCTTAACGGCAACGTTCTCTTGGAGCAATTTGCAGTTCTTCCAAACCTTCATGCTCCCACAGCTTTCTGCCGACCAAAGCAACAATGTTTTGTTGACTACCCAAGGTCGTCTTGGACTCTGTTCCCACAAGAAGTATAGGGTGGGACAAGAAAAATTTGCACTCACACACTTAGATGCACACACACTGGTATGGTTAACAGACATATTAATCACCAAACTAGCAAGTTGGTACAGCCCAGCCTGCAGCAACTGGGCACTCACTCTGGACACCTTCTGTGTAAGTCTCTGGGCAGGGCTTGCCACCAACGTGTTGGGTGTTGACACAGTATCACCTGTTGATCCATAGCCCATACTAAGTCTTGCCACACTCAGTTCTTGTTTGCATAGCCATGTCAGCCACAGTTCATTGCACTCTGTTAGGCAACTCTTGATCAAGGCAAGGCTGAGATGCTCCTGTGACATAGCACAATGTTGAATAGTAGTGCAGAGAGAGTATCTCTACATACCAAGTCCTCCGTGCTTCTTACATGCTTCCACAGTGACAGTGAAGAGAAGAAAACTGCATAAGAAATCCCAAGGCTTTTACTCTCCATGTTTTTTGAAGTTCTCCACAATATTCAAGATGTTATTTATATTTTCTTTATTGCATTTAATTTAATAGGAAACAGTGTGATGGACTTTACTTGAAAGTTATCTTGCACATCCACAAAGACAAAACAGTAGTCTGGTTTATCCTTCAGCAAGGACTTAAGCTAAAATGCATCATGACATACAATGCTATAGTTTCACATAATATCATCTCAGCATCTTTCTTTTCTTCTATATCCCTTGCACCTGTTTCCCCTGAGTATCCATAAATCTGCTGCTCCAGCACAATATTGTTTATCCTTTAAAAATCTATTGAGATCACTGGTTTAGCAAGCTGAAAAATTGTAGTAGATCTTTAAAAAATATTTTGATTCATTAGACACTGTACTTCAGGCTGATTTTTTTATGCGGGGGCAAAGTAGGATAAAAATGCACATATTCTATTTTTCCTAGTAATCCTCATTCAGGGACTAGCTGCAGCTGAAACCTTCTTCATCATCAGAATTCTCCATTAGTGTCCTCTGAGGAATGTTCAGTCCCCAAGGACTGAAGGGTCCTTGGGTCCTGAAGGACCTTCATCCTGAGGTCCCCATAGGGTTATTGAGAAACCCTTGAGGCATAAATCTTCCTGGAGATCTGAAGGGTGGACGAGGTGATTCTATAATCTGTGTGGTGCAGTGGCTAAAAGTAATAACACGGTGCTTGATCAGCCTTTCACACTCAGACAAGCTATGGGAGCAGGTGTTTCAGGGTCTGAGATCTGCAAAAGCCAGATTTCTTAAAACCTCATTTGCTGAATCTGCCTTTTCTATCACACGATTAATTACATTAACTAAACAGAGAGAAACACTGCATGGTGCATCACAAACCATGTTACAGTTTATTTGAAAGTTAATGAGTACAGTTCAAAATCTAAACGGAATTGTTAGTCTGATAATTTATTTATATTTATATATTTCCAGTGTCAGTAAAATGAAGAAATGGAGACTATCCTCACTATGATGAAAATCAGAGTGAAAGCACTTCCTATTTTGCACCCCTGTGAGATACTGTACAAAGTACAGAACAACACAAACCAGACCAAAATGTATATAACCTAATTCTCCCATGAGACTTTAAAGGCCCTTTACCTTCAGCTATTTGTCCCCTTTGTTATAATGAATACAGGATATTGCTATCCAGTTATTTTGCTCCTGTTATCAAAAGCAGCATTTTTGCCTCTTCTCTACTCCTTTGTTCACTATAGAGCAGCTAAAGACTGATCGTGAAACCTAGGTAGGGATTCAGTTTCAGATTAAGCTGTCAACATGTAAGTGGCTGAATACTAGTCTGTCCTGGTTTGAAAACAGAACAGAACCAATTTTCCTTTAAGTAATTTTACTTTTCAGTTGTCTCTTCTAACTAACTGCGCTGGCACATTTTTCAGACAGAGTATGCTTCCAAAGTGATAAGGTCTAATGTTTATAGTTAATACCAAGGAATGATATGTGGAGAGGCTCTTGCTTATACTTATTGCTATAACAACCAAGGCCAGACAGCTTTGTTATGTGACACTTTCGAGGGTTGGAAGTGGAAGAGCGTAGAGGCGTCACACCTGTGGGGAGGAGCGGACAGGACAGGTGACCCAAAACTGACCAACAGAGTATTCCATCCCATCTGCCTCATGCTCAATATAACAGCTGAGGGATCAAAGGGGTCAGCCACTTTCTTCAATGGCTGACATCCAAGGAGGACTCTGTTCATCTGCCTTTGATCCCGATCCATGAATTCCTGAATCCATTTCCTGAATCCAGTTCCTGTCCATCGCTGAGTCCAGTTTGGGACTCCCAGTGCCTGCCGAAGATGTGATTGTCATCCTGGAACCTCAATATTGGTTTTGTATATATTGTATATGTTTCATTATTTTCTTATTAATATTATTATCTTTTCTTTTTATTATTAATAGTTTTAGTTTCATATTTTATTAAAGTAGTTTTTTTTTTTTTTTTCAACCCGTAAGTCTCTCTCCCTTATTTTCTCTTTCCTCTCTTCTGGGAAGAGAGAGAGTTTAAAGAGACCATCTGTTGTTCATTAAGTGGCCAGCCCAACCTAAACCATGACATAGTCACATGGACCCTGTGGCCTAGGGCACATTATAATCAAAACATAATACAGCAAAGAAGCCTATGGAATGTTTACGGTGATAAGCACTAGGTGTATGACTCAGCTACCTAAATATACTGCAAGAGGTTAGGATGTCCAAGTTATCTTTGTGGTGCTTGCAGGCATGACACAAGATGCAGGGAGGACCTGTATTCTTTTGGAGTGGCAGCTGGATGCCTGGCAGGATCAGAGGACAGCTCAAACAACACTAGATACCAGTGTTCACACCGATGAATTGAGCCCCCACTGAATACGATGCAAATGAGAAAAAATTTTCTCACATAGGCATCAATGTGGGGGAACACTACTTGCCAGTGTCTTGATCTAAATCTTGTTGGACTATGTGATAAAAGCTCATCTCCACAACCACAAAGGAACACAGAGAGACAATGACAGATAGAGGAACCCAAATAGTAGTCTTCCTGGTTGCTTCTATGCTCATTACAGGAGTGCCATCAGCCCTTAAAATGTTGATCTCCACAAGCCCAGATAAGCACAAGGGCACAATGACAGGCAGGAACACAAATTAAGAACTCAGAGGAAGGGACACCATTAAAGGAAGAAAGACAGGGAAAGGGATGAATTTAGCTGATTTGGGGAGGAACAACTGTGGGAAAACGGAGTGGTAAGAGGATAAAAAGTGCTGGTCCTGTAAATACTGTGCTGATCGGTGCACTTGTTTGGCCATGTTCTGTTACTGAGCAGCACAGCCTGTCCTATATTCTTATTAAATTCCTAAGTCTTTTGCTGCATAAGGGACTCCCTCTTGGTTCTGTATGTGTGTACGCATGTGTGTATAGCGGTCTGAGCACGAGTAACTGGAGTCAGACCATGGGTTGGAGTGCCCGCATGTCTGTGGTGCAAGGAACCGAAATGAATTTAAGGCTGGGTGCCAGTAGATGGGCTGGGACTGCGGGCTGGAAGGCCTGTATCCAGCTGGGTGCCTGAGCCTGGAGAGCCCAGAGTGAAACCATGTGCCAGCCACTAGGGTAGGACCAGGGGTCAGAAGCCTGTGCGTCCATGGTGCCAGCACCAGGAGAGGGTGTGGGTGAATGAGTGTGTGATCATTATCAAAAAAACAAGCCAAACTATGAGTAGATGAAATGGTGTGGGAGCCAGAAGTGACTCTAAAAGGAGCATCATGGGAGGTTTGCTTCTGGGGCTGAGGGTTCTGAGAGTTCTGGATGTGTGTGTGTATGCATAAACATATATTCTTACCAACGGACCTCTATCCAGCTCAGCCAGAGGGAAATAGGATGAGCCTGTTGGTGCTGTTTGTTCGTGAGAGTGCTCTGTGTGTCTGTCTGTGACCTGTGCGGCTGGCTGTGTCTACGTGTATACATGTGGCATATATGTATTCTTTGTGTGTCTGTGCCTGCAGAGGCTACATCTTCAGCCTTGTTAGTGGCTGGACTTGTGGCTGCAGAGCTGCAGCAGCCTCACCTCTTTTGGGCTGTCAGGTCCCAGAAAATATATTTTACTCTAACGGCCAGCATCTGACAAAGCTGATTCCAATCCTTACAGTATTTCATAGGATTTTCTAATGTCTAATTTACAGTAATGTGACCACAACCTTTACCAATGTTATGAAAAGCTGCCTTAATTTTTCAGAGCTTTGCAAAAGATTCATAAGCAGATCTTTTTCATTCAGTTTAATTGCTGTCTCTCAACACAGAAGTGAAAAGAACGATATTCCCACAGCATTTGAGTTTGATCCACATTACTTATACTGTGAGGGGGTTTTGTTGTTGTTGTGTTGTTGTTTTGCTTCTGTTGTTGTTTTGGGTTTTTTCCACTAGGTTTGTAATCTCCTAATACTTCCCTTTGTACCAGTGTAAAAAGAAAGCAGAACTGGTCAAACCCTACTTTCTTCTACATATTAAAAGCTGTTTATTCATTTTCTCCCATGGAAAGAAGGTAGAAAACTGTACAGAAATAATTAATTTGTTTTTACTACCACCTTCAGCTGAGCTAAAGAAGAGCTTGTGAAATAGTGGAACAACTTGCTAAAGGAAGTGACAGGCACTCAGTTTTAACACAGCGAACAACACAGTGACCTCTCTGAGAAGGCATGTTCCCAAAATTGTTAATACTAAAGAAGAAAGCATCCATAAGAGAAATTAAACAATAGCCAGGGAATTACATAGAGGTTTTTTTGCAACAAAGGAGTCAGCTTGAAAATTAATACAAAGAAAACACAGAAGTTTGTGATGAGGGATAGAGAAGAGAGAAACACAACAGTAGTCCACACCTGGCTTGACACTGCCATCATTTGCCCCATGGCAGCAGGACATCCAACAAGAACACTCAGAGCTGACTCTCAATCAGACTGTGTAAGTAGTCTGCATCCATCTAGTAGTCTCAAAGTGAAAGATGCAACAAGTAGGGATCTCACTTGAAGTAACTCATGCAGGACTTTCTTCCAGATGTGTATTAGCAGGTTTTAGGGAGCTGGATGGATTTAGAGCAAGAGCACCACTATCTTACAGAAAAGGCACAAGTAATTAGGGGAACTCACACTCACAGGAAAGGGGAATGTGCATCGACGTGCCCTATGTCAGGTGTGTATGTGCATGTAACTGTGGATGTGTGTGGGAATTAGAATGCTCTGGCATTAGTTATAAGAAGGTGTTTAGAAATGTATAGGAGTTCACTGATGTTTTTTAAGTGTCTGGTATTTTGCTTTATTGCTGATATCCATCCTGAACGTATGGTTCACTGATTGGCAGTTGAGTGTCATTAATAAATCAATAAACTACTTTAATTCTTGACTTGATTTTAACCATGTGCAACAAAGAGTCTGTCCCTGTGACACACTCCAGGAACCTCCCTATGGATCATCAAAACTCTTGGTCCAGCCAGAACAGTGTCACAATTTGGCAGATACTATTAAGAGGAGGTCACGTTGGCAAATTCTTCGTGAAAAAACTTTAGGTTTTCCCAAAGCAATATCATCAGCCTGCAAACACTAAATCATTGCAATTTGAATGAGAGATTTTTTTTTTTATCTGTCTGGAAAGCAACTTTCCAGAAAATAACCCTACCACAAACACAGTTGGCACTCTGCTGCTGGTCTAAAACGGCCTCTTGAGTTTCTAGCTGACTCTTACATCAGTAGTGCAATTCAGACTGGCAATAGATAAGTAGAGAACTAGTCCTAGTGATGGACAAAGGCCAGCTCCTCCCATCTATGCTCTTTTTGACTGTTTCCTGCTTGTCTCCCCATTCCTCCCCTTTTCCCAATAACTAGCAGGTTACATTACTGTACAGATCAATTTGATCTGATCCCTGTACTTTGCTTCATGTCCTTGACACCTAACCTCTTGTTACTCCAGAGCTAGCAAAAAACTCTTCCTGCAACACAGGGGGAAAAAAAAATCATAGCATTTTAGGCACATATTGGTGGAACTTGAGAAAAATGCCCAAACTGAAATTGATATAAATATTGCTATTATCTGAAAAAGAAATCCATATTTAATGTATGATTCTTATCAGAACTAGTTAATAACACCTATTTCACATTCTTTTTCTTCCAAAGAATATTGTTCTTGCTAAAGTGAAACTACCAATGCACTAGAAAAGCTGCATATACATTATATGATACTTTGTGATTATGTCTCAGCAGTGCTTTCCTACAGGCAGTAGCATGGAGTGCTTTGGATATTAAGCATGAATAGAAGATAAGTGGTATATGACTGCTACCAGCTGCTCCATGACAAAGGTCTTTAGTCTTTTATTCTCACCAATGCTTCTTAACCACATGAAATATGTTTCAGAGAGATGCAGCAGAGCATGGTATCACTGTAATGGCTTGTTCAACCACTAGTTGCAAACTACAACTTTGTGGCAGAATCATATATGCTGAGTGGAGAAGAGTCTTTCAGCTATACCTGAGATAGTTGTTTACACACCCTCAAATTCTGCAAAGAAATTGCTAGCCTTATTGCAAAAATTTCAGTTAAAAGTGGACCTGAATGTATAGGTACATTTTTCACTCTGAGACATACAATATATAGAATTCAAAAGTGCAAATGTTCTGTAAAACTATAATAAAACAATTAAAAATCTCCAGCTCCAGTCATTCTTCTAAGGTAGTAAAAAAAGCTCAGACAAGTTCAAAAAACCATTTTCAATATTTAAATCTTTTCTCTCCTCTGGGTAAATTCAATTTACAATTAAATAATAAAAGATATTTTGGTATTGTAGCAATGCAAAGTGGAAAACCAAGTGCTAAGCCTACCCCTTGATAAAATTATTTAGACATTTATCTCTTAGTATTGTTTTCTTTAGTCAAGTCAGCTGTTATTTCCTTGTTCCACAAATAACTTTCCCTCAAATAACTTACCATTTGACAATATAAGTAAGATTGACTAAAAGCCATTGTATTAGAAGAGGTGTTTTACTCTCTTCATGAAAAAGAAAAAAATTAAACTAATTAAGGTTTCACAAAACACCCCGTTAGCTGGACTTGAAAGAACAATTCGTTTTCTTCCGAATGCCCACTTACTAGGCTAGTTGACAGATAGATAAACAGAATCTTCAAATCTATTTTATTTGACATGAGGGATAAAAAGGAAACACAATGAAAATGTTGTATTACATACAAGAAGGGGCTGCTTTGCAGCTTTTTCTACTAAACAAATTTGTCATTTTTTATCTTGTTCACAGAATGTCAATCACAAGGCTATTTTAATGCAAGAACTCCACATTCAGGTTTAGTGAATGATACAAGCTAATTTAATACTTTTTCTGTCCCAGAAGGCTGCAATTTTGTAAATCTGACTCTTTTTTTTTTATGTCCTTAAAACACTGTAACACAACAGTTCACATAATCATAGAAAAATGTAGTCTGAAAAAGATCTCTGTAGATCGCCTAGTCCAACCCTCTGCTCAGTTGCAGGTCTACCCTCAAGATAACATTAGATAGTTCAGGACATTATCCAAAGAATTTGTTAGTATGGAGGTTCTACATTCTCTTTGGACAACTTATTTCAGTACTTAGCCACTCGCATTGTGAAGAATTTCTTCCTATTGTGATTTTCTGTGCTGCAGCTTGTCACTGTATGGCTTGCCTTGCCTTTGCCTTTACCTTGTGTTGCCTTTAAACTTTCTTTTTCTTTTTCTTTTTCTTTTTCTTTTTCTTTTTCTTTTTCTTTTTCTTTTTCTTTTTCTTTTTCTTTTTCTCTTTCTCTTTCTCTTTCTTTCTCTTTTTTCTTTTTCTTTTTTCTTTTTCTTTTTCTTTTTCTTTTTCTTTTTCTTTTTCTTTTTCTTTTTCTTTTTTTTCTTTTTCTTTTTCTTTTTCTTTTCCTTTTTATTTTTCTTTTCCTTTTCCTTTTTTCCTTTTTCCTTTTTTCCTTTTTCCTTTTTCCTTTTTCCTTTTTCTCTCCCCTACCCCCAGAATAAATAAACCCACCCATCTTAGCCTCTTTTGTACTTGCTTTAACCATCTTAATTGCCCTCTGTCCTGGTCCTTCCAACTCTCTCTTGTATGAAGGAAACTAAAACTGAACACAGTAGGTCAGATGTGCACTCAGAAGTGGGAATATTGACTTTTCTCTGTTCACTGGCTGTCTGCATGGTTATGCTCGTGAAGGGCAATGTACCAACATGACTACTTGATCTGTGTGCCTGTGAGCACTTATTGTGTGCTATTATTATAAACCAAGCCAGCAACAAGAGTAGCAGAATGGATGAAATTTCTTTGCTTTTCAGTGCTATATTCATTATTTCAACAGACCAGTTAGTATAGATTCTTGCATAAAGCTGTCTCTCCCTTTTCTCCAAACTACTGTGAACTAGTTTAATAATCTGGCTTTAACTCAGATACAAAAGGCAACTTAACACTTACAAAGTCCAGGAACTACAAGGGATGCACTATTTATTTTTTGAGCAACAGTATTAAGCGGTATATTGTGTTGAAAAAGAGACTTAGAAGGCTAACAACCCTACTTTGAAAAGCAATTGCTTTCTTTAGTGTTTAAAAGTCAGAGGTCAATATGATCTCTCTGTATTCAAATATTTTCTTTTTAGTGAATGCAATCTTATGAAATAAGTCTGAAAACAATAGGTGAAAACAAATAGACTTTTTAAAAAAAATTAAAGTCCTAGCATTTCACAGTAGAATACAAACCTCACAAAATGTATTCAAACAAAAGCTGTTACATTGGAAAAAATGCTAGCTCTCCCCATCTCTTTCAACAACACTTGAACATTATGTACCCTTTTAGACATGTTTATCTATAATACTGTGGAGGCCATTTATCATAATGTGATGTGTCTTCCAAATAAGAATGGGCCTCTGCAGAAAAAGCTAACATTATGTATTGATGCCACATTAGGAGGCCCTGTCTCCAAGCTGTCAGGAAAACTAATAAAACAGCTAATATAGTACACTTTCAGAAATATTGGCTTTGAGTACAAATGTTGAGGACACTTCAGCTTAGTAAGTAAAAGAATTATCTTGTCACTAAAATAGGAAATTGAAGTAAATAATCATCTACTCAATGTAGATTAAAGTAGAAAAAATATTTATACTGAAGTAAACTAGAAAAAGGTTCCTTGCATTCAAAGTTAAATTCAACAAAAACACTAGTTAAAAGTTTTCTAACTTTAACAGAAATTTTAAACTGAGTCAACAACTTTGTCCTGGTTTAAGCTAGGATGGAGTTAATTTTCTTTCTACTAGCTGCTATGGTTTGGATTTAGTATGAGAATAATATTGATAACACATAATGTGTTAGTTGTTGCTAAGTTATGTGTATGTTGATCAAAGACTTTTTCAGCTTCCCATAGAAGATGAGAAGGAGCATAGACAGGACAAGCTGTCCAAAGGAATATTCCACACCATAAATGTCATGCTCATTATACAAACATGTTTTGGTCAGGAGGCAGGAATACGCGGTTGCTGCTTGGGATGGGCTGGGCAACTGATCATTGGCAATTTGTCGTATCGCTTTATTTTGTATATTCTTTTACCATTATTGCTGTTGTTGTTGTTATTATTATTATTATGTCCTTCCATTAGTGTTCTATTAAACTGTCTTTATATCAACACACAAGTTTTTTTCCCCCTCCTTTTCTCCTTCTCCCTACCCTGCTGTGGGGTGGTGGGGAATGAGCAAGCAACTGCGTAGTCCTAGGTGCTGGCTGGGGTGAAACTACAACGAACTTTAAAAACATTACAGGAAAAAAAATAAAAAGCAAACCACACTTGTGGTACACTGGGCAACCTAATTTTTCACTGAAGTCAGGAGAAGGTAATGACATTCAAAATTTTTTCAAATTCCATTTCTAATACAAATGTTGCAACATGAACCCGAACAAATAGATTAAATATTTCATGCAAGTTCCACATACTTTTGTCTTGCAGTTTGAATGAATGTTTATAAATCTTAGTTTAAAATTGCCTATTTAGATCCGATTCTAGTTAAAAAAACCCTTTTCCTTTTATTCTAGATTAAAGTTCACCTCTGCAATAGTCATACAAAGACAGTCAATAACATTAATTCTTGGATCAGATTCACTGATACTCCACAGCAAATTTGTAATGGTTCAGTGCAAAGAAGTCATAAAACTGACTCATTAAGTTCCTGAGGATTCCCTGTAGAGCTGCTTTAATGGTGTATATTTTGGTTTTATGCCCAGAGAAGGTTCCCTCATAAAATGGGGTTAGTCAAAGATCTCTTGCTGCCAGAATAAACCTATGGGTTGTGAGCACAAGCACAAATAGAAGTAACCTTAAGGTAGGTGACTTTATGTCTATGACTGAGACAAACCTCATTTCTGAGAAAATGAGACAGGCATCCAGTTACTGCTCAGGCCCAGGAAAACCAGTCTAGCAGATCTTATCACATAAGTGGATAGGATGATCTTACATATTCTTTTAAATTATGTGAGAACTTAACAGAACTGAAATAGCAAAACACACTTACCACAATGAATCTAAGGTCTATTTTATAATATGATATCTAGTGAGACATCCAAAATGCTTATGACTTAATAATGCAGCTACTGTTAGTGCTTCATCCTCAAAAGTAAAAGATTGTAAATTCATTATCGTAAAGAACAACCTTATTGTTTTCTTTGAAGTGTACAGAACAGTGGAAAAGATATTATCAGTTCTTGCTTCATTGATTAACTTCTTCACTTCGTGAATTTCAAAGAGTTTTTTACCTGCTCTCAATTCCTTTATATCCTTCTAAATTTCCATTAGCAGATCTGAAAACATTAGCATGGTGGATTTGCTTTACTTTTATTCCAATATTTTACTTTTTGTAATACTATTTCTTGTTGTTGATTTTTTCCCTGTCCCAGGTCATAATGTCCAAAATTTATGAGTCAGTATTTTTAACATTTTTTCTAGTTTATGAATCATTCAACTACGGCTCAACATTTGATATATACACATATATATAAATAAATATATACTTATTTCAATAGATTTTAATTAGATTCTAATTGTCATATGAGAGTCCAGACTTACTTTGGCTATCTTCAATTCTGTGGCGTACCTAAGATAAAACTTTAAATTCTGTCTATAGAAACAGAGAAAGATAAACACTTCCACAAAATTAGCATTTAACTTAAATGTTAAATTGTCGAGGAATAACACATTACAAGCAAAAAATTAGGTTTTTAAAGTTTTGATAACTTATGTCCCTTACAAAATTAACCTTATGATTAATGTCCCTAATTTACAATTAATCTATTTATAATTGACAAGGCTTTTTCCTTCTGAACTGGAATGCTTTATTTATGTCTTGTTTCCTCAATAGAACAGTTCATGCAAGCTCCTTGCTCGCAGCTGGCAGACTGAAAATTTCTTGTAAGTAACTGAAGATTTCATTATTTTGAAGTGTTATTTGCAAGTGGTGACGGGTGCTTCTTTTTATGTTGGGGTTTTTATGTTGGGTTTTTTTCCTGTTTTCCAGATGTTAAACTGGGTTTTGGATCAGCTTCCACTGGCCTGTACTCTGAATGAAAAGTTCTAATTACTGTGAATTTTAAAAACCCTTCTGGTGTGTCAGTTTCAAAACCATGAAACACAGAAAAAGTGTTATCACATTCCTTGTTTCTTCTTCTTGTTCTTTTCTTTTTCAAAAGGGAAATGGTTTAGAAGTGGGGAAAATAGACTTTTCAAAGTCACTTCAGATGGTGATATAGTTGATTTCAACACCCATGTGCATAAAAGAGATATATTGCCAAGTCAGATGTTTTGTTCTTAGAATACTGATAAAATCTGCTGAAAATGCTGCAATGTTATTGATAGTACTCTGGGGAACTGGAAAGTTTCCCCAACTATGTAAACTCCTGTAGGCATATAGAGATCATGCTACTAGATCAAACCATTAAACCAGTAGCCCAACAGTAACAGATAGAAGAAACCTGAAGTGGACTAAAATGGTCAAGTGACCATCCATTTAAATTTCAAAAATAAATGCATTCTTTAATCCTGAATAGTTTATTGCTGTAAATTGTCTACAAAATTGTCTACATTAACACAGACAAGCTTTTTATTTTACTTGTTTAAGAAGAGATGGAGGTTGTATGTTTGCTACACAAATGCCCCACCCCAGAGCACCACAGGGCTCTGGGCTCAGCCTCTTTCTTTCCTGTTGAAGGACTGTGAATAGATAATTTTCAAGAGTTATGGCATAAGATGGAGAAAAAGGGAACAATCTTACTCTGGGACTAAATAATGACATATGGTTTTTTCTGAGAAGATATATAATGTAGAAGTACCCTGGCTAAACTGGTATTCTCACAAACCTAGCTTGGAGCTGCAGTGGCATGATTTTTCATGGTACCGTGTCTAATTTGTGATGTATTTTTTTATTATCAAGTGCTTCATTATGTTGCATTAGTTGCCTGTTTCTGAACCAGTCTGTTGCTGTCTACTAAATAAGTAATTTATCCATTTCTCTGTATAAAAACTGAACATATACATTTTCATGACCTTGGAAAAAAATCTGATGTTTAGCCAGAAAAAAAAAAATCTTGAATTTGGTAAGACTCATGGATTGTACAAAGGACAGAACCCTTCTTTCATTCAAAAGTAAGCTGGTCTCTACCTGATAGTGGTTAAGACAATACCTTTCCCTCTTTGCCCTCCTTCAGTAATGATATATTCTTATTGACTGTTAGTTAGAAGTGGGTTTACTCTGAAATACATGGGACTCAGAGGTCCCTTCAACCTTTGATAATGCTGTTTCATAATTCAACTAAGGTTTTTTTGCAATGTGATCTAAAATAACAGTGAGCAATTTATGACCCATGTTACCTGTGATCTTCATGCTTTACTTGGTGGGAAGTTTGGCAGGGAGAAATATTATCTCCAATGCAAGGCAATGAATCTGCTAGTAGAGTTGGTCTGTTCCCATCCTTTATAGGTGCTCTGCAGACTATCCTCGTCATTATTAAATATGTGAGCTGGCCTACGATTCTTCTTATTTTGACATCATACATAAACCTAGAATTCCACTGAATGTTCCTCACTGATAATTTCAACATTTAGAGACCTGGGCTACTTACAAATGTGAAATGAGTTAACATTTATCATGCTATGTTTCATCCTACGTTAATTTGTTGTATTTCAGCATTACACATCACTGTAGTGGATTTGGAGCGATAAAGTAACATGCAATATTTTGAAATTATTTGTGAAGCAGGGATTTTACAGGAAAAACATGTTTCTTTCTGTCACATAGTGTTTGACAATATGAAAATGGGAAGTACCTTGATGCTGAAAAAACAGTGGAGCATTTTTTGCCTCTCAGACATACACTGGTTTTCCAGGTAGAGCAGAGCTTTAGATTTCAGATTGCCTTCAAGGAATATTTGCCTCGGGCATTTCTCATTGCCTGCTGTTTGACAGTGAGCAGTACAATTCCTGTATGTCATGAAAAAAGATAAAAATTTTTACTACTTGCCATTTTGATATCCTTTCTTTTGCACTTGAAAGGCATTACTGAATTTATTATAAGTTGTGAACTGAAAAGCAATGACTAAAGCAGATATTAACAAACCCAAAATGTAAACCCTATTTTTTCATCTAAACTGTTTCTGGAACTTAACACTCAACCAATCTTACTGTTGAAAGCATTAACAGTTTTTCTGGTTTAAAAATAGTAGGAAGATAAAATGAATGGTAAAACTTTTCCTTAACAATGTCCAAACAGACAGGAAAATTTACTGAGGTCTTTTCATCTTAAGAAAATGTTTATTGAAAAACATATATTTATATATACAAAGTTAAAATAAAATAATTTAGACTTAAATTTATATGACCTGCACATTTTGAATTACACTTGAAATATCATTGTGATTATTTTTCAGAGTGAGAAAAACAAAATAAATTTTGTACATGGTTCAGATCGTGTGATATAGACTGTGAACTGTTCTTTTAAAAAGGAAAGGTAAAAGACTTCAAATTTAATAAAGGAAGAATTGCCTTTGCATTTCCAGTCAACCTGAATGCAAACGGCTTGCTTTGTTGGACTTTCTAAGGACATGATGAAGCTCTCCAGTTTTATGTGGCTTGTTTAAATGAAGTATCATTTCAAATGCTGTGTAACATTTTGAGTATAATTACAAAATTGTGCAATCTATGTTTCAAAAAATCCCATAATTCCCAATAAATCATTTGATGCTACCTTGAAATATTAATTTTAAAATAAAAGATGATTAATTTGCATAGACTGCTGTTGCAGAAACTCAAAACTAAATGGTTGCAAAGAAAGCACAAATGTAAATGTATTTAACTAAAAGATTAATCTGGTGGGAACGTCAAGGAATATATATTTCATTTAGGATATTTAGCACCTTTACCTTTTAGGAAAATAAATTAGGAAAACAGAAAGTTAATTTTTTTTTCTATATTGAGAGATAGTGAAAATACTAGCTAAGACAGAAAAATAATACAAAATAACAAGTTAGAAAGAATTATTTATTACACCAGAGAGAAAAACTCCTGAATGATATTGAATCTTTATTTGAAGCACTGGTATTCAATTTAAAGAGAAAAAAATGGAGAACATGAAGACTAAAGGAAAATAAAAGGTGACAGTTTGCTGGAAATTTGATTATGAATTTGCAGTCTGGCCTGCACCACATAACCAGTAGTGTTCCTCATAAAACTAGCAAAAAATTCTTTTGCATACAGCACTGTGGTAAAGACAGCTGAAAATGCTTCTGTGAATTCTATAAATGTTATAAACCAAATCACACTGATAAATCAAAAGGAACCAATAAATAAATAAAAAAAAATCAGGTATTTGTATAGAGAGACATTTGAGGGTAAACAGGAAGGAGACATGAGTAACCCAATATTTATAATTCATTAAGTGACAAATAATGTTACTGATTAATACTTCTGCCATGAAGACATGGAAGTCTAATGCTGATTTTTGCTCCATGAAGACATGATTATCATATCAAACAGCTTGCCAGAGTAGAGGCTCAGTTATGACATGGCACTGAATAGATAGTGGAAGAATAGAAACTCAGAAATGAAAGACATTTACTTAGTATGATAAGATATATTTCTGGAAACAAAGATGTTGAATTAAAAAAAAATGCAGAAATCTTTTATGACTGGTTGATGTCTTTGGAGGTAGTAAAGACTCAGAAAGAAAACTGTGGCAGATGTTTAGAGCATTTCTGTACAAACTGCTCAAAATTCCAAGAGCAGGAGGTAGGGAACAAGCATGGAAGATTATTAGGAAGATGGAATGAATGAATGATGAGATTATTATCATAAAAATGGATAGGTATCTCTATAATACTTGTAGATGCTTTTAAAAATCCAGTACTGCATATCTAATCAGTATTTCAGACATTAATCAGAGGAAGGACCTGTCACTGATTCCCTTTACTCAAGAAGGCTCATTACAGAGTTTGATTGTAATATTAGAACTACCACTGAGATGCACTAGGCTAAAATCTGAAGTGTCTTGTCTGCTAGAGGAAGAAATCAAAGCTTGTGATTTCATTAATGAGTATTATTAACTTTTTCTTTTAATTGCAAGTGGGTTTTGTACAGAAATATAAACATGGAGGGGGAACGTTTTAATGTTAAAAGTAGATTTAATGAAAATACATTCCCTCTCACACAAGATTTATATGTTTTAAATAATTTTAACAAGTATATAAAGATAATAAGTGTTTTGAGGGATGTTAACCAGAAAGAGTTCACTATCACTGTGCTATTTTGTTAATATGAGGTCCACTTATTCTTTTGGCAACTTGATAAAGGTGTATCTAGCCTGATATCCATACATTCTTGGAACAAGATCTACAGAAAACTCTGGTGATTTTACTTAATGTTTTCTGTGTATTTTATTCAATGTCCTATATGATATAATACATGAGGATTCCTAGAAATACAGATGAGGATTCCTTTTTCCATGTCAAATGCCACAACAGTAAGTGAAACAGCTATTTTTTTCTTGTTTGCCTTCTTTCAGCCCAACTTCATCTCCTTTTCAGCATAATGTCTCATCTGAATAAGAAGACTAGACACCGGTTTAAATCAAACAATCTTCTCACTGTAAGCAGAGTGTTGGTCTATAGAGTGTGGCTGGGATGGAATTAACATTCCCTCTAGCAGCCCTCATAGTGCTGTCCTTTGTATATGTAGCCAGAACAGTGTTGATACCGCACCAGTATTTTGGCTACTCCTCAGCAATGCTCACACAGTATCAAGGCTATCTCTCCAACCACTCCCCACCCCTGCTCCAAAGGCCACTAGGCTGGGCGTGGGGAAAAGGTTGGGAGAGGGCATAGCTGAGAATGCTCGCCCAAACTAACCCAAGGGATGTTCCATATCACATGACATCATGTTCAGCAATAAAAACTAAGAGAAAGGAGGAGGAGGAGGGAGGTATTTGTTATTAAGGTGTTTGTCTTCAGAAGCAACTGCTGCATGTAGTAAGGCCCTATTCCCAGGAAGTGGCTGGACATCACCTGCTGTTGGGAAGTAGAGAATAGATCTTTTTGTTTTCTTTTGCTTCCATGTGTGACCTTTCCTTTTCTTAATTAAACTGCCTTTATCTTGACACACGAGTTTTTCATCTTATTTTCTTCCTCTATCCTGCTGAGGAGAGTGATAGAGTGGCTTGGTGGGCACCTAGTGGCCAGCTGAAGTCAGCCGATCATTATCCTTTTTGGTGCCCAAGGTGGGGCACTTGAAGAACTTGAAATAAGGACAGTAACTGGGAAANCCCAGGAAGTGGCTGGACATCACCTGCTGTTGGGAAGTAGAGAATAGATCTTTTTGTTTTCTTTTGCTTCCATGTGTGACCTTTCCTTTTCTTAATTAAACTGCCTTTATCTTGACACACGAGTTTTTCATCTTATTTTCTTCTCTCTATCCTGCTGAGGAGAGTGATAGAGTGGCTTGGTGGGCACCTAGTGGCCAGCTGAAGTCAGCCGATCATTATCCTTTTTGGTGCCCAAGGTGGGGCACTTGAAGAACTTGAAATAAGGACAGTAACTGGGAAAGGTAACAAGCAAAACATGGATGGAACATTGCTAGAGAGCAAAATAATTCAGGGGAAATATTTATTATTTTTAATTGTGCTGAAAGGACAAGAGGTGGAGTGTGTTTAACTTGTCCAACTTGTCACTGTTGTTAATATGTTATTTTAACTTTGGTCTAGGAAATTCTTTTTGACGATTGTATTGGGTTTCCATAGCAAGGTTTTTGGTAGCACGGAGACTGCAGGGGTGGCTTTTGTGAGAAGACACAATAAGCTGCCCCCATGTCAGACAGAGCCAGATCCAGCTGGCTCCAAGATGGATCCACTGCTGGCCAAAGC
The DNA here is from genome assembly GCA_013398295.1 of Chionis minor. Lineage (NCBI taxonomy): Eukaryota > Metazoa > Chordata > Aves > Charadriiformes > Chionidae > Chionis > Chionis minor. Next base: position 104,520 of record VZSF01007155.1, read on the forward strand.
TGAGCCAATCAACAGCTTTGGTAGCACCTCTGTGATAACACATTTAGAAAAGGTTAAAAAAAGCTGTGCAACAAAAGCCAGGAGAGATGAGTGGGAAAATTTGAGAGAAACAGCCCNGCTTTGGTAGCACCTCTGTGATAACACTAGTTAGAAAAGGTTAAAAAAAGCTGTGCAACAAAAGCCAGGAGAGATGAGTGGGAAAATTTGAGAGAAACAGCCCTGCAGACACCAAGGTCAGTGAAGAAGGAGGTGGAGGAGATGCTCCAGGAGCCAGAGTGGAGATTCCCCTGCACCCCCTGGTGAAGACCGTGGTGAAGAAGGTTGTCCTCCTGCAGCCCATGGAGGTCCATGGTGGAGCAGATATCCACCTGCAGCCTGTGGAGGACCCCATGCAGGAACAGGTGTATGTGCTCAAAGGAGACTATGACCCCATGGAGAGCCCACGCTGGGAGAGATTTTCTGGCAGGACCTGTGAACCCATGGGGGACCCACACTGGAGCAATCTGTTCCTGAAGGACTGTATCCCATTGAAAGAACCCATATTGCAGCAGTTCTGGAAGAACTGCAGACTGTGGGAAGGTTCTACATTAGAGAAGTTCATGAAGGACTGTATCCCATGGGAAGGACCCTATGCTGGAGCAGGGGAGGAGTGACAGAGACAACGTGTGATGAATCGACCACAGCTCCCATTGCCCATCTCCCCTATACCGCTTAAGAAAGGGAGAGGAGGGAGATGAGTCAGGAATGAAGTTGATCCTGGGAAGAAGGGGGTGGGGGGAATATGGTTTTAGATTTGTTCTTATTTTTCACTATCTAAAATAAAATCACACCAATTCTGTTTTAGCTAATCTACCTCATAGTTTCTTTTATAATATATTCTTGGACGAACTATAATTAGATAAATGATGAGAGTCCATATGCAAATACCGAGAGTGCATGTTCCAAGAAAGAGTGAAGGTATAAGAATACAGGAGAAATGTACTTCACAGTTTGTGCTTTCATGTGCTGAACCAGATCTTCACCTGCTGTAAATCAGTTCATAAAAGGCTAAGTGGAAATCTTTGGACTTCTCTCACAACTCGTATAGACCTGCCTTAATCACATCAAGGGCTCACGACCAACTGAATGGCCAAACTGCATGACAAGTCAATCTGTTTTTCACACTTATTTTAACACGTTGCCAAGTATAGTCTTATAATTTTAGTAAATGGCTGAGAACTCAAAAAAATATGTCCTCGGCTTTCTACAGAAGAAGTAGCAAAAATACATACATGTTACAATCGTGCATTTGATCAGCTTTTTTAAGAAATAGGCTATACCAGTACTGTACTGTAAGAATAAAAACTATGTAAAAGAATTAGAAACAAATATTTCTGTGTTAAAAATAGTCATCACAGCTTAAACATCAGTGAGAACCAGCAGAGGGGTTCAGGCTGCAAATAGGGAAACTGGAACTATGGCTGTGGTGGGGGTGTAGGATGTCACTGATGAACCCCATGGTGGGGTTTGGGCAACAGGCCCATGGTATTCAGCTCAGGAAAGCCATGGGGGCTGTTATTCATGTACAAATAATCACAGTCATAACTCTTGTGCAGGAACCATGTCTGAATATCCAGTTTGAACTGCTGTCCTAACAGCCTTATTGAAAGACTAAGTACAGTAGCCTGATGGCATACATTTCAAGGAGTACCATTTCAAATGCCATAACTGATCTAAAACATCTGGAACTGGATGTGAAATCCAAAGTTCTTAAGTGGTTGAGAATATACCAATTCTGGCAGATGTGTTGTTGTTCACTATTTATCATAGCACTGAGTGAATGTCACAGAGAATTAGCTGCATCTGTAATTTATGTTATCTGCAATGCAATATTTCTTCATTGTACTCTGTAATTTCCAGTTGCAGTGGCTAATGTTGCCTTTTGTTTTTTGTTCAATACTAGAGGTAAGATTCTACCTGTAAAAGAATGTTAGTCTTTAAACAGATGCAAAAACTAACCAAGTAAACAAACAAATAAACAAAACTGAAACAAGACAAGATACTTGCTTCACATTGACTTATTCCCTGCTTGACTTTATTTCCAATGGACTCTTGACATTTCAGACTGGACAAGGACTACAACTGCTGTAGCAAATTGTAATGTTATAACCATATCAGTAGGGTGACATAGATTTACAATGGCGAGAATCTATCTCACTTTTGATCATATTTCTGCCATTGCAAGTTTAGAATAGCCATTAAGTTAATGGAAGCTCCTGTATCATTTAGAAATGCTTGAACTCACTTTGTCATGGAGTGTTACTATTCGGCATTTTATCAGTCTATGGTGTTTTACAATGCGTTGAACCTAGTGTGCCTAGCTGACCCGCTTCAGTATGCATTAAATCACTAGAAAGACTATTTGGGAACGAAGATACTTCTCACCATGTATTTCATCATCATCAGGAATGAAATTTACTATTTCTGTTTCCAAATATGAACCTGAGAGTTGTCATCTCCTATTCCCATCCTTGCTTCTTTTATCTACTTATTACCAACGGGGCTGACAAAAATAACTACAGGGAGCATAAGAGGGAATAGCTAGGAAAGAACAAAGAGTCACAAATGGAGATTATATTTGAAAAATAAGTTATTATCTTTTCTTAAAAGATGGTCAAACTGTGTTAAAAAGCAAACATATTTTTCACTACTAAAACTTTACTTTTAGAAATAAACTCAGAATTCAGATCTTCCTATTCTCTGATCCTCATAACTTCTGAACAGGAGTCTGTAAGCTTTTGAGAACAGAGAGGAATATAAGGCAGTAAAAATATAACTGATACAAAAGAAATTTGCCTTTTCCCCCTTTTTTATCTGCAGACCATTTCAGAAGTGGGAAAAGGAGGCAGGGAGCAGTCATATTTCATTTTTACTTGTGAAGACAGATGATTCAGTAATTACTACACTACCATGTCAAAACAGTGTATATAAGGCAAGAGAAGTAGCAAAGAGAGGAAAGAGATATCTGAAATAGAGCTTAGACAAAAGTACAACATGGCTAAGAGTATAGTTTATGTCTTGATATCTCTGCTTCTATGAAAATAAAGATCTCAGACTTGCTCTTCCTAAGCAGGGTCATTTACCCAGTGTGCAAAATGCCAATGTACACCCAGAGCAGAAGTATTTATTTAAATAATTTCTGCGCAGAGATGGGTGTTAGGTGGTAACCCACAAAGCTAGCACCTTGGCCTACAAACTGTTTGGAATATTTATACAGTTCAAAATACACAAATACACACCCTTAATTATAATTATTAGTTACTACCTTATCTTCACTATTTCTATGGATTAGTACAGACTCTCGCTTTCATTTGAGTTAGAATGTCTTTTAATTGATGTGTGTATGCTCCAGTACTGTAGGAGGGTAGTTCTGTTCAATCTCTAATTGAGTTGGTGTTCATGATTTCCCACTAACTTTTACCTTTCACCCAGTTGCTGCAAATCTTGGTTGACTTTGGGCCTCTTCCAGCAGCTGTCTGGTTTTCAGCCAGTTTCCACACTTTCCAGGTAAGGACGTTCCCTTGTTACCAATCTTCTGTTCTTCAAGGATACTTTCATTAGCAAAGCATGTATTGTTTATACTAAGTGTCCTGTTTCACAAGGCCTTGCAACTTTTATACAGAATTTTGCTCCTACTTAATGAGAAATTTTACCTGCTAACATACATTCTCCCTTTTAAAATTAAAGTTTACCTTTTAAAATGCATCACACTTACCACAGCCTCTTCCCCTTCCTGTCCTGCACTTCTAGCAGCTACAGGCTGCCATTAACACCACGGTATTAAATGAAAAGCTGTGAGAAGTCTTGGTGAAAGGAAAAAAATTGAGTTATTGAGAGAGACAAAGCAAGCAGTGACACCACATAGTGAAACAGGAGATTGTAGTGCTTGTAGGTAGCATCCCAGCTAAAACAACCCACTGTCACCACTGGCTGGTTCAAGCTGCATCTTAAATTTGTGAGGACTGTGTGTATTGAGGGTATAGTGTGAGGTGAAGAGATGGGTCAGGGAGTTGGAAAGAAAAGGCATGATAAAGACGGAACATGTTCCAGGCATCAAAACAGCATGCTCTGTCATTACTTAGAATATGGCACTTAGTACTAAGATTTTCAAAGTAAGGCATGTGACTAAGTCCCTGAACTGATTAGAGAAATCTCAGCCCTCCTTATTTGCAAACAAACATTAATTTGTACTTTTTTTTAGCAATTAGTAAAACAAAACATGTAGACGATGGCTGCATTTCTCCTTATTAGCTCAGTGTATTTTGAGATGACACACATTACCCTTATGACCTATGTATAGGGTGAGACCATCTGCCAAACTGATAAACTAATGGCCCTGTATTCAGATGGGAAAAAAACAAGGAAAACAATAAGGACAAACCATAACAGCAATTGGTTTGTAGAAAGATTATGACTAGGTTCCCGTCTTTACAGAAATAATTGAAGAACTCTACTTATGTGTCATAATTTCCTTTCTAGGGGCCTATAGTTTGATTAAAAAATAATAAAAGAAAAAGTAACCTCTTTCCTCTTAAAAAAAAAAGAAAGTTTTTTAGTAGGAAGCTAAGACTTAATATATGTTATAAACAAGTACTTGTGAAAAAAAAGTTATTGCAGAAATCTCTGAAGGTACTGAGTACTCAAGTTGCTAGTTGTCCCATTATGTCCCCCGTGGCTATAAAAGTCTTCACTTGCCATTGCAGGCCCAGGAGTTTCAGAGGTAACAATGAGTTTGGGAGGGAGGAGCAGAGGAAGATTTGGGAGTATACAATATGAACAGGCAAACCATAATTCTACCCTATCATGAATCCCAGCAATGCTATACTCTCATGAATAATGCATACCCCATCTGAATCCAGACTAGATGCAGGGTTTTTGCCTGTCAGGAAAAAAAAATGCTGCTGAGCCAAACCATAGTATATGAAAACAGATACTCTTTATCTAGATGGAAAAAATAGCGTGTTTAACATACTCAAAGTAAAGATAGGTTTTACACTTAAAATAGGTAGTTTGAGATTAAAATGCAAGTCTAGTGAACTTACAAAAAGAGTTTGAAAACAGTGACTTGTGCCAAATGTGTCTTGGGACAAAGGACTATTTTGATCACTTCTTTAACTGGAGCATTTCAATGACAATGTCTTCCCTTTTGAAATGGAATGGAACATTTTGATTGCTTAATTTGAAATTATTTTATTCTGCGAAATGTAGTTCACATTATACAAAAAATCAGAATTAAGCATAATTGATCATCCTTTACCTAAACACATTATTTATTGTCAGTAATAATTAGTATACATACATATGGGAAATTCCAAGACACTTTACATGGGTTTTTTTATACTTTACAGAGGAAAAAAAATTGAAATCATAGACTTCTATAAAACCACAAAAGCTATTTTCTCTTTGTTTCAAATTTATAAAAAATAGTGTCATAATAACCCAGATCAATTATTTACAGCTCTTATACTTTCCAGTGTTCAAGGAAAACCTTTGAGATTAGTCAGTTGTCCAAGCCTTTGGTCAGAGCACAAGTAACATCAGTTTCCAAGAGCTACACAGCAAAATAAAAACACTAAAATAAAAAAACATCCTCAGGGAGCAAGAGTGCTGGCATGAAATCTATCCTGGGGCAATCAACTGCATAAATGTAGCTAAACATGTGCCATCTGTGGAGGAGTCTGTCCAGCAAAATCAACAGCGTTTCTCTTACAAAACACCCAACTGCTTTGGGAAGTGATTCTGTGCAGGTAAAACCCAAAGCCGTTGCCAACCTGTTATCCTGAAAGGTCTGAAACTGTAACTGCATTTTTTGGGGTGGTGATTACTGTAGAAGCAGTAGCACAGAGAAGCTTCTTGATGCTTATTCCAGTGTCCAAATGATTTGTTTACTCCTGAACAGACGGTCTTTCAACCACAGTGTACATCAGCTGACACCTTTATTGCCCTAATAAGTAACAGGAAGAAGCACCAACAGGTTTCTATCTTGTTAACACAGTGGGATATGCAGGCTAGAGAGGAATGTTGCTAAGTGCCAAGGGTATGAAACTAGATGAATCTACCAGAAGGAGCACAGCAAACTGATCTGTCTGGTTGTCGTCAGATCCCTACTCTTCCTTGCATTGGTACTTCATACACAAGGCCTGTGTTTTTCCCCTAACAGATTTACTGAGCTGCAGCATTTGTTTGTATGTACACCTCTTATTTGAAAACAGCCTTGATTTTTAACCCACTGGAGGCTGTCTCTCAGTGTAATATCTGTCTTTGGACTGTTTGAAAATGGAAGGACTGTTACGGGTTTGGGTTCTGTTTTGGGTGGGTTTTTTTTCCATTTTTCTTTGCTCTTCCAAGGTTATACAGTGTATATAACTCAACCATGGGCCACAAAACTTGTGGGAAACAGAGTACTCACGGCTTGAATGGCATCTGTTCTTGGAATTACACCAAAAAAAGGGATGGTAAGATTTGTGGCACAGGTACACACATAGCTCAGTTTGGAGCTGCCCCTGGCTCCACAAGTGCCTCCAGCCAGGGGAACAGCCTGACACTCGTTGGAGGGAGAGGAACAACATTCATGGCGCAGGGAAACACCTGCCATCTCCCCCAGGAGGCCAAAGTGATGAGCAGGACACCTGGCTGAGGAATCCTTACCTGCCAGGGGCACCCCACTCTTCCTGGTGAGCACAATGCGAGAGGGAAGGGCTGGGGCTCTTTGCAGAGCCCTTAGACTCTGCCACTAATACAAATTTTCCCTATCATTTAGATAACTCAGGCTCTTAGGCTGTTAAAACATTAACTGGACTAACAGTAGATGCATAGCTCCATCTATATGGTGTGTTCCTTGGGCCCAGAACTAGATTTGGCGTGTCATGGTTGCCTTTTGGGAATGCCTCAAACATTGCACTGCTCAGAAACAGCTTACAGCTGGCCCAAAGAAACCACAATACTGGATTACCTGTGGTGGGGATGCTTGCTCCTCAGTTTCACCTGTTTTACTTAACAAAATAGCTTCTGGTTTTTTGCATTGCTTGTTCCAGCAAAGATAGCCCTTTCTGGGCAGCAATAGATGAACCAAAGCAGCCTCACAAAATTAATAACATGTACTTGGCTTGATACATAGTCTTGTCCCCTTAAAAGTACAAAGGAAAGTAGTTTTAGGAGAAGAAAATGCAAACAAATTTCTCCAGCTAGTCTCTACAAAAAACGTGACTAAAGCTCCATGCATACTGTTTACATTGTTCTTACCTTCTGTCCAAAGGTAACTAGCAATCTACGTGACCATTTCGACATACTGCTTTTCCAGCATCCATGCTGATATAAATGATGCAACAAGTCTAAAACAATATGTAAATTGTGGCAATGTATGTGTCTAAAACTGTCTAAATACCTATTTGTATGTTTACTGTAATTAAGTTAATTCAAAGATAATTGAGTCAGACGTATTCCACTATGCTGTAGTTTTCTGCTTAGCTAAAAAGCAGGTACAGAACAGCCTGTGGCAGTGTTTGCTTTCTTCTGTCACCTTGTCAGTATCTCAGCTCACAGGGTGCATCACTGAAGACAACTTTTCACTGACATTTCTGTCAAAAGGCAGTTTTATTATTATTTTTCCTTTTTTGTTGTTATTAAAACAGAAGCAGCAGTGATCTAACTATGAGGAAAAAAAAATCTGTCAACTGTGAAAGTAAGATTTCTCTCACAGGCAAAATCTGCCCCAGAGGAATTCCAAGCATGGAAACTGTGTTAAAATTACTGTGCGCATCAAGGGAGAATATTTAGTGGTTTTAACAATAAAACTGTAATCCACAAATAGAGATTTATAGACAGGTCCAATTTTATATGTTACATATATTACAAGGGAGGAACACCAGCAGTCACAATGTGGTAGATAAAAAGTTTTCCTTAAAAGATAAGATAATAAGATTTATCGAATCCATAAAACTTCGACTACAATCAAAAGTACTATTGTGATGCATAACACACTTCAATGTATGCATCTGACTAGGCATGATACTGACATCTCCCTGACCATAGATGGCACTGTTTGAGTGAAGTGGCCTGAGAAATCTTCCTTCATACTCAGGATACTCAAAAAGCAAAGCATTGTAAAAGAAATGAATAGCAACACTGATATTTTCTGTCTAATTAATACTACAGAAAAAATATCAGAAATGGTACTGATAGATTTCAGTTCCAATATATTATACTACTTCTTGGTGACTGCTCCTTCTTAAGAAAATCAAACTTAGGTCCAGATTTAACTTTCATTCACTTATTTGTTTTTACTGAAGTGCACCCCAGATTTATAAATTGCAACCTGCTAGGCTTTTATTTCTGTTAGTGCTAGTATAGTCACACTTCTGGGGCTTGTTGACATCAGTACCTGATTTTCTCCAACAACATAGAGGGTCTTAATTTTTGCAGTATTACTCATATAAGATAAGCTCTTCTACAAGCCCTGTTAGTCCTGTGTTGATATTCCTCTATGTATTTATATATTGGTATACTATTATACTATATATTGGTATATATTTATATATTGGATGTGTTCCTTTCTTTTCATCAAGTAATTTATTGGAAAAAGAATTGATTTTACGGAACCAGAGAGGATACACTGAAATAAATCTAGTGTGTTTTTGTAACTATTCCTGTTAGAGCAACATGCCCAATATTACAAAATGTTCTATCTCTGCGGTATTCAAGATACTTGCCTGTGTCTGGCAGATAGGACACAGTTTCTATAGAAGACCTGTGTCCTTCTGGAGACTGAGTTTTAGGGCATCTCAGACTGTCTGGGGAAACTGTTTAGATGAGGGGTTGGTAAGTGACGTTGCTGTCTAGGACTCACTGTTCATATTAGTTCAATTTCCAGGGCACAGTTCATTTCCTAAACACCAGTAAGTCATTAACAGCTTGAACATAATAAAAATATATCCAAGGGCCAAGTAGTATTCAAGCATCCAAAGATCTTCACAAGGTTGGAAGATGCTGCATGGGCCTTATGGGAGTTCTGAGCAAGAGAGAAGACAAGCATAATAAAGACCAGTCTCTTCTTTCTACCAGCTGCCACACTGACAAATCTCTTTTGGAGATAGTGTTAGAAGTCAGATGAAACATTTGAAGTGGAAGAAAAGTAATACATCATACAAATAAAATGAAACTCTCAGCATCTGACAAAAAATGCCTGCAGTACATTTCCCAGTCACAACTGATTCTGTTAGTGAAGGGGAACATACCTAAAGACTTTTAACCCTTCAGCTGACCACTGAACATAAAAAAGGACTTCATTCATGATAGAAAAACACTGGCATATGCAGTATGAATTTTCTCCCCCCCAACGCATGATTTTTAATGCAAAAGAAAGGCAGAGAGCAGCTGTAGGATTGTTTAGCATTCCAAGCTGACTTGCCCACTTCTGAATGTCTGTTCTAAGTGAATATTTAGTAGTGCAGCTGGCATTGTTACTGATTGAAGAACTCCACTTATTGCATTGAGCATCTCACTTTCCTGGAAAAGTATCTCACAACTTCCTACCCAATTTAACCATCATCCAAGCTCAAGTTTCTTGGGGTTTTTCTCTTCTCACATTTTTCATTGGTTTTCGTTCCCTCCACTGCCCCTCCACCTCCTCTTCTCTTCCCCATTACACTTTTTCTCTCTTTGTTTCCTTCTCCCTCCCTGACCCTCTCCTTCATCCCTTTCCTCTCTCTTCCCTTTAATTTTTAACAGCTCTGATTATTTACTTTCCAAATAACAACCCCAAAAGTATGGGAAATACATTTAATTAAATTAGAACCCCTAATCTATAGAAAACTTTCCAATAAAAGGAGATCTATGTGCAATGTTTTAGGGACACAGATATAATTATTTGTGTGCAAACAGAACCTCATTGTTAGAACAAAATCTGCAGTAATAGCTACTGTGGACACAGACTGCACCAGAAATTGATAATTTTTATGCATTTGAAAATAAGGCATTTTGCTTAGCACAGATGTAATGATGGTGATGGAATCAGTTAGATAGGTTATATAACGCTAGAAGAGGAGGCAAAGTCTGGAATTTCAGAAGAATAAATAACTTTCACCAAAAAGTTACTTTTCAAAGGGCACAAGAGAAAAATATTTGTCAAATCTGTTTAAGAATATTTTTGCATACATGCTTAGTAGTACATCGTATACTTAGTAAGTTATACCCTCACCATGCTTGCTTTGTTTCAGAAGTCTGTTTATCATGCTATGCCTTAAGCTAATGTTAGTTTATCTTAAGTACAAAAACAAAAAAAGTACCAAAACGTATCTTGTTGCTAAGCTCTTATTGTTGCTGAAGATGATTCAGAGGCAACTTTAAGGCAGTACTTTTGTTAAATACTTGGCAACTCAACCAAAATATATACCTTTTGCATGATAATATGTTGCTTTAATGCAGTACATTTTACTTCAATATTATTATTTCATACATCATAATAATATATTAAACACATACATATAGAATTCATTACAATTTTAATATTGAATGTATCCAAAAGCCATTTACAAAAATTAGTGAAGGTATTGTATTTAAATGTTAAACAGGAAAACATTTCTACTTTAAAAGAGAGGTAGCAAAAGCATTCTTCTCCCAAGAGAAAATGGCAAAAATACTTTTATGCCATTACCTTCATTTCAAACCTGATTGCTAAAGAAATAGATTCTTCATAGGGGACTTGCGATATCTTTTGCAGAATTTGCTGTGCCCAGTTTCTGCATTATATTTTGTTCTGTGTGATAGTACAATAACAGGCACAATAGGCTTTTGATTTTAGAAGTGTTCCTAGGAGATACCTTTCAAATACTCTTAATGATTATTAAAAACTTCTGAACCTTAATGTAGAAAAGATATATTTATAGATGGTCTACCCATCTTCACAGATAATAGTCTTCTTTTGTAAAGTGGAATCATGGGATGTAAAAAGCAAGATCAATTGCTATTTTGCTATGAATTATTTTACTCAGGCCCTGCTTTTCCAAATCCTGCTGACTGTACTTTTCATTTATACAGGAACAATTTCATTTTAGTGGTAGGGATTTATTTAGTGCAAATTCAGAATCTGATGGATGGTTAGAATCTACCAATTAAGCAGAATAGAAATACTAAAACATCAATGTGTGTAACCTTCCTTCATGGATGCCTTTTTGGTTTATTTATTTTGTTGGTTGTGTAATTGGGGGGGGGGGGGCGGGGNTGGATGCACTTTATGAATCATCTTCATTGGAGAATTAATTTTAGTATCTGTGGGGTGGAAAATAGGACTTCCTCTCTGACAAAAGTGGAATATCAGTCATGACTTTCTCTAAAGTATACAGCCATGTGCTTTTGAATACAGAATTTTAATCTAAAATCCATTTGTTATGTAAGTAGATCTGTGCTTTAATTGGTATAAGAATATCAAATGCTGCACTTCTCAGAGGCAAAAAATTTCAGTGACAAAAATATTTTGCTTCAGAATGAGACTGGAATGCAAACAATTTAAACTCCTTATTTTCTTGCATTACTGTTTTGTTTGTTTTTTCATTTTGGCCAGTTTTGTGGGTGTAATTTCTGTAGTCATGTTGCAAAAGCAACAGTACAACAAAAATCTTTTTTTGCATATATGTAGGAGGAATTTCCATTGCACTTTGTGGAGTTATTTCATATAATGCTTTGAACCTAGAAAGTGAAACAATAACATATAGGAATTGAAGTTTGCTTTTCGCTAGCTAATAAACTCAGTAAATCACAGAATCACAGAATCACTTAGGTTGAAAGACACCTTCAAGATCATCGAGTCCAACCATAAACCTAACACTGCTAAACCACCCCTAAACTATGTCCATCAGCACCACATCTACCCGTCCTTAGAATACCTCCAGGCATGGCGATTCCACCACTTCCCTGGGCAGCCTGTTCCAATGCTTGACAACCCTTTCTGTGAAGAAGTCTTTCCTAATATCCAACCTAAACCTCCCCTGGCACAACTTGAGGCCGTTTCCTCTTGTCCTATCGTTTGTTACTTGGGAGAAGAGATTGACCCCCTCCTCGCTACAACCTCCTTTCAGGTAGTTGTAGAGAGTGATAAGGTCTCCCCTCAACCTTCTCTTCTCCAGGCTAAACAATCCCAACTCTCTCAGCTGCTCCTTGTAAGACTTGTTCTCCAGACCCCTCACCAGCTTTGTTGCCCTTCTCTGGACATGCTCCAGCACCTCAATGTCTCTCCAATACTGCGGTGCCCAAAACTGAACACAGTACTCAGAAGTCTCCTTCATAATCACTTTAACACTATTTTCTTTTACAACTGTCTACTTCCAGCCTACCAGCCTTCATGTCTGAGCCCTTTTCTGACAGTACACTCTAATGTTATTTATGATTACCTACAAGCCTTTCTTTGGTTGGTTTGTTTGTTTGTTTTTTAAATTGTAAACATCTTTTAAATTTCTTAATGTTCAACTGGTGAGCCAACGCATTTCTTAGTAAAGTACCTGAAAGCCTGGATTTTTTGCTCACAGAAAAGTAATGAATACAGGTAAGATAGATAGAAATATACTGGTACATAGGGGAATACAAAAGTGTCACATGATCACGAAGTCTTTTTCTTGAAGATTTAGATAGAAGTTGTATTTCCTTTCTATTCACTTTCAATAATTAAGTAGTTTAAATATGATCATTAAACTTATATAAAAGTGTTATCTCACATAAATACACTTAAAACAGCCTTATGTCATACTACAGATGTTTTGTAGCTCTTCTGTATTTCTTACCTGATCAAGAACATTGCCTTATTCTCTAATTTTAAGACTATGTTATTTCTGAGTACCAGCTATATTTATATTATCTAATAAGGACCTGTATACATCCAACTCTTTTGTTAGATTCTAAATTATGGAGGATGATGGCCTTAAAATGTTAAGCTATTTGTCTCCAGACAATGATTCATCATATACCAACATAGGCATCTAAGTTAATCGAAACAAATCACTATTTCTCTCTTGGTTATAGATCCAGGAATGAGTAGCTCAGACTTAAATTCTACCTTCAAGACGACTCTAATTACGTGAGATGATTCTACCCTAAGGATGCATCTGTCAGACTTACAGGAGTAGGAATAAACTAGCCTTTACTGAAATTCTGGCTGCTGTGGGTAGATTGCTGTATGTATTTCTAACAGCTCAAATATATCTACTTAAATGTATATCTACAGTTGTGTAATACTGAGTGTAGCAATAAGTAATCTGGTTACCATCAGATCCTGAGACTGGGGGTTCCCACACTGACCAGGGCTAAAATTGTGGTTATGGCTAAAATTGTGAGCCATAGCCCTTTACTATATACCAAAATTCACTGTTACATTGTGACTCATTTTTCCAGCTTCATTTTTTGTCATAACAGAATTTATTTTTCTTTAGCAAAAATGCCTTGGGTAAATAGCACTTTTGACACTAATGCATCAGAACAAGTTTTTCTGATAAAATGGCCGGTCAAAAATAATGTGTTCTTTGTAACATTAATATAAAAAAAACTGGAAGAAGCTATAAAACTCAAGAGATTTTTTTATTTTAAAAGATGAAAAAAATGCAACTTTTATTTATCTGGAGAAGAAAAAATAAGTCACCATTTTTGTCATTCAAAAGATTTGTAAAAATTTCACAAAGGAAGTGAGACGTTTGATAAAAAATAGAGTCTCTTCTAATTGCTGGGGAAAAAAAAACCCAACTTCAACTGTCTATTAATTGCTGGGAAAATACAGTCTATATTAATTGCTGGAGTATGACAGGTTTTTTTTTTTAGGTCCAGTTCTGTAACAGGAACTGACAGACAGGCAACTAATATAAGTGGACTGTAATTCCTGGAGGCACCTCCAGGAGGCAGTCACATCATCCTAAAAATGACTTCTAACGTTGATCAGATGACTCACTCTTAAAGATACCTCCAGTGACCGTAAATGAAGGCATGGGTAAATAAATTGGGTTTAGGGCTCCCAACTATAAGACATTTCATATCAGGTAAATTAGTCATGTCCTTCGACTGACATCATATGTGAAGCTTAGGCCCTTAAAACATAAAAAAATAAGTGTAGTCTTAAATCAAAACAGTTAGTTAATAAATTTCTTTTGTTTATATAATACCTGGAATAGTTTGATTTTTACCTAAGGATTTTTTACCTGTTGTCTACCAAAAATTTAAAGCATGTCATCTTATTTTCTTATTGAAGAAAAAAAAAGTTAAAAATCTTGCTTTTGGCAGACATTTTTGTAGATTTCACACATACACACACACACATATATGTTTATCTTGATTTTCAGTGGTACTTGGTACCATAGAACTCAATAACTAGTGGAGGAAAGAATTGTGTTTGCACAAAAAGGGTTGAGTTGATTGTTCTGCTCTGGATGCTTCGTACAGACTAGCACTGTAAATAGCCAGTAGAGTGTATTGCTGGAACAAAATCATAAACTGGCATACAGTTACCATAATTCTCGTATTTCTCTCCACATACTCTTAAATCTCAGAGACAGTGAAATGAAATATCAAAGAAACCTTATATGGAAAATCCATATTTTTCAGATAGCAGAATGATCACTTCAGGCATATGAGCAGATGAGCATTAATGAGCTGCATTCTTAATGTGTTTAAGTTAGATCAGGAACCTGCAACCTCTTTGAGCCTTATCTGATACCTAGCTTTGGAAATCATGATAGCTACATAACCTCCATTTCTGTCTCCCAGCCTTTATGTTCCTGTAATTGTGCATGAAATAGAATTAATCAGAAAATTAGGAAAGAAAATTTGTACTGGGCCACTATTATTATGCTGTGTTTCTTTCTGTTTATTGAAATACTGGCAACTTCTTTATAATATTCTCCTGTCACTTATGAATCACTGCTTACCACTAAAATAAGCAAAACAATTAACTAAATATAATGGGTTTTATTTCAAAGTGTTTGTATGAAAATCTTCTTATCATCAAAATGATAATCACAGTTTTTAACCTTATTGACATTCACTGGTTATCCAAGGCTATCCATTCTGTCTAAACATTTCTCTAAAAACTTTTGTTGTTTCCTTAGCATTCTGCTGACTTGAGTGGTTGTTAATGGGGTTTTTTTTTTGTGTAGGTTTTTTTGTATTGAGTAGATTTGGGCTTTTTTGCTTCTACTTTGTTCTTTTTATTTCAGTGATTTTCTTTTAGATGTAAAGTAACAAAAATACTTCAAGGATAATGTTTTTAAATAATGGCTGTAGCTTCCTACTAGAACATTTTCCAAAAGCAATTATTGAGACAATTCTGATTCCATTGTATTTTAACAGATTTTTTTCTAAATTTATTTTTGTGTTACTAAAAATATTGGCATGAATGTTTCTTTTTCCTTATTTTTTCAGTCTTCTTTTTTTTTTCTTTTAAGAAAATTGGCTCCTTAACATTATTGTTAGCTTTTCTATTGTTAAGATTCAATGTCAAACCTACAGACAAGCTCTGTTTTGAAGTAACTAACTGGATAGGAACATATTAAAGAAGGAGGGTTGAGTAGTGTGGAAAGGTAGATAGGAAGTAAGATGAGCTGAAGCCTCACAGCTTTACTACCTGGCATTTCAGGTATTCTTTCAAGTGCATGATAGAATTGAATCTCAGTTGTTGAATACCTTCTTGTTTGTACTGTATTTGAAGCAAGCCTCACTATGAGGAGGAATTGTCACACAGAAGCGAAATTAAAATACAGGGTTTCAGATGAACATGACTCATTTCAGAGGTTGTCTCTTTTCTCCTAAACAATAGTTTCAATTTCTTTAACATTAATACCCTGATGACAGAACAGCATCCTTTATTGCTACTTCCTCCTTTGGCATTATAATACTCAGAGCATTTACTTCACCATTCCAGATGTAGATGCAAAAAAACCCCAAAAAACCAAAAAAACAAAAACAAAAACAACCCCAAAAACCCCAAATAAACACCAAACCCCAAAAATACCCAAACTCTCAAGTGTTATATCTATCAGAAGAGTTAGCTATGACCACAATTCCTACAGATCACCTCATTAGATCAATGCACAGTGGAAGAGTTAAATAACTGTTACTGTGTACCTTCATCTCAATTCTAGGACTGGAGACCTTACCCTCTGACCCTTTTCTTTTGACACTGGAGACATAATTTCTGCTGTAGCTGTAAGTTGCCTCTCTCACTGATCCTCTCAGTGGGTAAGTGGGATTGCAAGCATTCACAGATACAGCCCTGGAATACCCCTTCCACTTTCTTGGTTGCCTATGCATGATAATGGTTTGTAGTATTCTGACCTCATCCATACCAACATGTCCATATTGATATTTGTGCTGAGATGACTATTAGCTGACAACTTGTTACTCAAGAGAGAAATATCTCTTAAGATGTTCACATCTTAATATACTGAGTCCCAGTTGATCCAAAAGCACTATAAATACTTCAGCAGAGTACTTTTGAATGTTTAGTGCAGATGCTGACAGACAAAATTCTAGCTGTTTTTCATATTAATAAACATCTCAGGGAGTTGTTCTTCATCCTGGAAAATAAAATCAGAAACTAATGTGTTATCCAGAAACTGTCAGCAGTTCATCTACATAATTTTCTAGTGCATGTAGATTCATAAGCTAAGAAAGTACTTATCCTGAATTTCTATGTGGGAAATCAGGGACTCTATATGATATTTCTATATTAGGCTTGTACCAGAAAGAATCTTTTTGCAACCAAAAGCAACAGAATGTATAAATATTCTAATTAGAGATCTAAGTTTAGGATAACTATCTTGACAGTACAGATGTGTGACTGAGTCATTTTAAACTCTAACTGTTCATTGCTGTTAAATCTACACAGTCATTCCTATTTTCATAACTAATCAATTTGACATTTCATGTTTGAGCCTTATGCAGATCTGAAATCTAGCTGCTGGCTCCTTTAAAAGTGTAATAGTTGTTTGTGTGATGAAATATTGCAGTGGGATAAAAGATGTTCATGATGCATGCTATGTTATCAAAACTGAAATGAATGATCACTTAACAAACACAATAGGAATACAGAGTCAAAATGCACAGGTTTTTTTTAACATCTGCATACAGTATTAGAATCATAGAATCAT